>PVJL010003711.1:0-149526 GCA_004026885.1 Lyroderma lyra | reverse complement strand
TTTATTTTAAGAAAGCTAAAATTTATCAGAGAATTTATCAGAGAATTTATCAGAATTAAAGTTTTCTGCCAACTATATTATAATAATGCAAATTTATTTTAAGAAAGCTAAAATTTATCAGAGAATTTATCAGAGAATTTATCAGAATTAAAGTTTTCTGCCAACTATATTATAATAATGCAAATTTATTTTAAGAAAGTTAGAAAAAGAAGAAAGTATATGAAATATTCGTACCCCAAATATTGCATTCATGTCTTTATTCATGTGGTTTTTTTCCCTGAATGAGTACTACATTAATAACTTTTTAAAAAAATTCCTGAATATCTAACAATGTCTTTCTGGTTCCTTCTCACAAATAGCTACTTGACTAGAATTTTTCTTTTTCTTTTTCTTTTTTATGGGGTGGAGGGTAGTTCCCTGGCTAGACTAGAATTTTTTCACCTGTTCTTTCATTTAATATTTTAGAGAGGATCTCATCTAATCTGAATTTTGTGTCTGATGATAACCTGATTTTATATATGTGTATGTGTCTATCCCTGCCCACTCGTTGGGTCTCTTATTTTTGATATTAACGATTTCTACCAGAATATAACTGGTTAATACACATTTGTCATTACCTTTGCCTGAGAATTTCGTAGATACTCTACTTTTTCAAACTGACATTTTTTTTTCTTTTTAAGTTCAGAAAAAGCTGTACTTCTGCATTGTTATTTGCTCTCATACAGAAGTTTCTGTAGTTATGCATTGGTTGGCCCTTCACACTTTTGGCTCTTTTCTCTCATAATTTTTCTCATTTCTTTTTTTCTCTGTGTTTAGGGATAATTTTTAAAATTATCTTCTATTATTTTGTGAGTTTTCATTCTGAAGAGCACTAACACTATTCAAATTTTAAATGTATTAACCTTGCTATTTAATTGAGTTCATTCTTACCACAAGATATCTTTTTTAAGAAAGTTTACTGTAGTATATTAGGACTTAGCTTTTAATGCTTATTGAGAACATGAAACATATTTTAAAATTTTTTATTTCTTATGGTAAGTCTATTTCAGGGTAAAACACATTTGTGGTTCTTGGAGAATCTTTTTAATAGGCCCTGTAGGTTTTTTTCTACTGACAATTCTTGGGCTTACTCAGTTTATTTTCCAAAGTGAGGTGGCCTCTGTCTTAAGTTAGTGTGAGTCTCTGCCCAGATGGATCTTTGAGAGACAGACTTCAAGGCTTAGAATGAGGAAAATAAAGAAAATATTGTGTACATGGCAGGAATGGGAGGATGGGAGGAAGAGCTAACTTTTGAAACTGGAAAGTATGAAGGCAGCTTTGTTCATTTTTAAGATAAGTTGGGTTATTCTGGCTCCTTTACATTCCATAAGAATTTCAGGGAGTTCCCTGATGGTGTAGTGGCTTAAGGCTTCGGCGCTGGCGCTGTCAGCGCTGCGGCCTGGGTTCGATTCCCAGCCAGGGAGCTACCCACATACCAAAAAGCAAAAAAAAAAAAAAAAGAATTTCAGGATCAGGTGGTCAGTTTTTGCAAAGGATTCTGCTATGATTTTTAATAGGAAGTGCATTGAATCTAGAGATCAATTTGGGGAGTGTTTTCATTGTAACAAATATTAAGTCTTCAAATCTATGAGCATAGGATGTCTTCATTTTTTAATGTCTTTAATGTCTTTCAAAGTTGTTTTGTAGTTTTTGTTATACAAATCTTGCATAACTTCTGTTCAATTTTTTCCTGAGTATTCTTTTGATCTTATTCCGTCAGAGTTTGACAGAGGAGCAGCCCCAGTGGAAGTTGGCTTGACCTGCACTCCTCCCTTAACAAATAGGTAGAAGATCAGCCAGCTTTATACACATTATGACTCAGAATGGCTGCTATTTCTAGAAAGAAAGTTAACAATAGCAAACTAGACCGAAGACTCCCAATTATTCAAAATGTAGTTATTCCTGACCTCTTTAAAAGATTTTCTGCTTATAAAAGTAATATATGTTCACAAAAACAATTCCATGAGGGCATACACCATTGTGCTAATTATAGTTTTCTCTGAATTACAGTGTTATGAGTGGTGTTTAAATTTCCCCTTTGGTTTTCACAGTCATCGGATTTTTCTCTAATGACTACGTTTGGCTTATCATGTAATTTAACTTAACTGTATTGAATAAAAATCAAGTTAAAGCAGTTGCAGTTGGCAGAATATTTTCAGGATTATTACATTAAGTATTGTCTAATGAAGAAACAGAATGTCCTAAGCATCTTGTTTCTTTGTTTGCCAGTCTTAAAACAGTAAAAGACTGCTGTTTTCTGATTTTGACAGTTTTAAATGGCTAAAAAAGGTAAGGGAAGGTTTTGGACAGCATTGAATATAAAAGAGACTAGGTATCACATTTAAGTTTTTATAATGAAAACACTGCAAGTATGGTAAAAATCCCTAAATGTTTTGTAGGATTGCAAGCCAAGTAGCTGCTTTAGACCTTGGCTATAAACCTGGGGTGGAAGCAATTCGGAAGAACCCTCCAAAAGTGCTGTTTCTCCTAGGAGCAGATGGAGGTTGTATCACTCGGCAGGATTTGCCAAAGGATTGTTTCATTATTTATCAAGGTAAGTAGCATCTGTGACACTAGAAACAGAAGTGAATGATACACTCTGTGTATTAGACATGTACAGCAGTATATTCAGTGGATTAAGTATTTTCCATTCACGAGTTTCCCACACATATACACAATATTTTTTTAAATCAAATCATAGGTTTTATTATCTACATAGTTAGACTTGCTATTAAGAATTATTACCTGATGTTATTTAATAACCTAAACGCTCTCAGTAATAGGAATGGTTAAAATTATGCTTTATTTATACAGTGAAATATATAACATTAAAATTCAGCTTTTTAAAGAATACTTAGCATAATTATATAATCAGGAAAACGCTCTTCTATATAAATAGTGTAAAAAGTTAAAAATGTCACGAGTCCTCTGTTACAAGACATTACACTTGATCTTAGCCAAAAGGCCAAGAAGCAATCTCTGTTACAAGACATTAGTGAATTATACAAGGTCAGACAATTTTACAAACTCATCCTCAAGAAAGTGTCACATACTTCATTGCTGAATATCACTATGGTCACCTTCAAACTACTCCCCTTGGGAAGCTGTGCACCAATGCCAGATCCTAGTCCACCTTTCAAAGTAATTTTGGAACTCTTTCTGGAATAGGCATCAAAGCTGTTGTTGTGCCCAAACTCTGACAATTAAGTTCGCAACTTGCCACCACATGCTTATGTTGGCAGCACTATGCAAACAACTTGGTAAGGTGTCATAACCTTGCCAAGCTCTGATGGCCATTCCAGAAAAAGAGTTCCCAGAAAGCTTTGAAGGGCGGACTAGTTGCTGGCATCAGTGCACAGCTTCCCAAAGGAAGTACTTTGAAGGTGACTGTAGTGATATTCAGCAGTGAGGGTATGTAGCACGTTTTTTAGGATGAGTTCGTGAAATTAATCGTCCGACATCGTATTTAACAGTATTCTTTGGGCTTTTTATGTTTTGTCTCCTTTTCTTTTCTTCTTTTTTTTTTTTTTATGTGGGTAGTTCCCTGGCTGGGAATCGAACCCAGGCCGCAGCGTTGACAGCGCTGAAGCCTAAGCCACTACACCACCAGGGAACTCCCTTATTTTCTTTTCTTTCTTTTTTTGTTGTTAGACTTATTGGGGTGACATTGGTTAACAAGAATTACATAGGGTCCAGGTGTACAATTCTACAGTGCATTGTCTTATGTTTTGCATTTTGCGCTCACCACCCAGTATCGGTTCTCTTTCCATCTCCATATATTTGGCTCCCCATCCCTCCTCTCCAATCCCCTCTCCCTTCTTCCACCCCTTCCCTCCGTGACTCATTTTCTTGAACTCTCTTTCTTTGTAAATTTAATTAAGTTTTCTTGTAATAAATGGAGTCCATAGTATTCATAGATATTTAGAGAGAAAAGTACTACATAACTTTCTACTTCATTTTACTCATAAACATCATAAATTTGTAATAGGCTTTTCATGGCACATAAAAAGCATTATATAATATTTTATATCTTTACTTTGATGAAGTTAAACCAAAATGCATAAACTAAAATCCTGTTCCTAGTCCTATCTAGAGATCATCATTGATGGTGGTTTTGATATGTGCACTTCGTGCATTTTCTTGTACATATATAAACATGTACACAAATGAGATTAAACTTTATACATTGTTCTATAACTTTTTTATTTTAACTCATTTTTTTCCAAGTTTTTTCAGCTATTAATGAATGGTAGTTTTTCAGTATACTATTTTCTAATTTTCTGTTTATGCCCTTTTTAGTATTATTACTATCTTATTCCTGTTCTACGTTTTCCTTACCTCCATTTCAGTCGACTTAATCAAATTTCGCTAACATTCATCTGAGCATTTCTACTTTGTAATCATTAAGAAAAGTAATATACCTGGTTGCCCATTATGTATGTGTGTATGATGTACTTATTTGTGTATTTGCAAACAGTAATCTGGGAAGATACATACCAAATACTTTAATAGTAATTTCATTTGGGAAGGGAGTTAAATTGTGTGCAAAGTTGTCTTTAATTTTTTATTACAAATACTTCAGTACTATATTGTTTTAATTTTTAAAACACTTGCAGTTTTAAAAATTGGATATAAAAAGGATATATGCTTGTTCACGTGTAATCAGTTTTTTACTAAAATGAGTTTGCCATTTTCTGTCTTTTCACAGGACATCATGGTGATGTTGGAGCTCCTATAGCTGATGTTATTCTCCCAGGCGCTGCTTACACAGAGAAGTCTGCTACTTATGTCAATACTGAAGGTCGAGCTCAACAGACTAAAGTAGCAGTGACACCTCCTGGCATGGCAAGAGAAGACTGGAAAATTATAAGAGCCCTCTCAGAGGTATCTGTTCTTGCTGATACTGCTAAACAGGAAGTTTGACATATTAGCTTGTCAGAATGATTTTGAAAGTCAAGGAAGATGCACGTCTGAAATGCAGAGATGATTTGGAAAATTGTGTTCAAGAAATGGGGATTTGGAGATGGTATTTTTATTTTTGACTTATCTTTTGATACTTCTTTTAACTCTTTATAATAAAAAGAAGCATCATGAAATTTAAAATAATAGACAGTTGTCTGTAAACTGTATATGATGAATAACAGGTTAGCAGAATCATTTACACTTAGCATAGCATCATCTCTTTAATCTTTATTTCATAATCAGTGTTTTCTAAATATAAATTTCTAATTTACTGACAGCTGTTTATGAACTGGAATTTTTGTCAATTGTGTTCCCCACTTAACTACTTGCTTAATATACACACTAATGGACCTAAGATTATTATTCAGTAGTACTGCATTATTTCACCATAGTCATAATTATAAATTATTTGAAATTTTTAAGTATTAAAAATTTTAAGTATTAAAGCTTCATGTCAATTTTTGGGACCTGGTGTGTTTAGATTGCAGGTATAACTCTTCCATATGATACTTTGGATCAAGTAAGGAAAAGATTGGAGGAAGTCTCTCCTAACCTTGTTCGATATGATGATGTTGAAGGAGCTAATTATTTCCAGCAAGCAAGTGAGCTCTCCAAGGTAAAAAGTTGTCTGTGTGCAGTTTTCATAATAGTGTATTATCTGGTGTAACAGTTCTAGTTTTTAATACTATTATTCATCTCTTACTCCTTCTTTGCAGCTAGTGAACCAGCAACTTCTTGCTGATCCACTTGTTCCACCTCAGCTAACAATAAAAGACTTCTACATGACAGGTATGCAATTGTTAACCTGACTGCCAAATATGAAAGATGGTAAGGAATAAGATCGCCTAATTTAGCATTATGAGTCTAACCTATTAGTGGTAATATTTGATGTTTCTAATCTTTGAAGTTTCTCAAAACATCAGAACTAATGTAATCCATATTTTCTGATTTTACTGTAATTTCTTTCTTTCTTTTTTTTTGGTTGGTTCCCTGACCGAGAATTGAACCCAGGTTGTGGTGGTGAGAGCACTGCTGAAGCCTAGCCACTACACCACCAGGGAACCCCCTGTAATTTCTTTTTCTGAAATGTAAGCAGAGTTTGAAAATCTAAGAAAAGTTAACAGATTTTTTAACATAACATTTTACTATTATATGTAAAATCACTGTGTAGCAATTTAGGGAAATTTTTCTGTGAAGTTTTTTTCTGCAAATACCAGTAGAAGAATCAAAACACTTAAATGGTGAAACATGTTAAATGGTGCTTCTGATGTAAATTGTTAGGAATGTTTTTAAGGAATGCAGACTAACTAAATCTTGTTTACTGCAGATCTTACAACACTTGATTTAGTATCTAGGTTATGAGGTAGTTGATACATGCTTTTAAAATTTTTTCTATCTAAAAGCAGTAGGAATATACTTTTAAATTTTTGGTACAGTTTATATCTAAGATTATTTTTAACAGGCTTTTTAGTTATGTTATAGAAGTTATGTTCATTGTAGAATACATACCTAAGCCAAAATAGCAAGGAAAACTATGATCCTACAATCCAGAAATAACTGTATTTATTTTTAACATTTGGTCAGTCATCTATGGCTATATATTATTTATATAAGCACAAAATGAGATGATTTACTGTGGATTTTTATTTTGACAGCTTTATTGAAATATAAGTCACATACCATAAAATTTACCCATAAAATGTACAAATCACTGGATTTTAGTACACATACTGTTTTGTAATCTTTTTTCAATAACAGTATATATTCACATTTTTCCCTGTGTCTTAATACTTTTCTATAATATTTTTAATGGTTACATACCATAACATGGTATGGCTGTATATAATTATTTAATCATACTGAGGAGTACTTAATAAAAGCATTTAGCTAATAAAGGGCTTATCTTCTGAATTTGCTGGTTGATGATAACTAAAATTTACATATAGTTAATAGACTTTTATAGCCTTTTTTTGATTCCTGAATATGTGAAACAAAGTTTTACTATGTGCTTTTAAAGAAGTAGATGGGGTTCTCTGGTGATATAGTGGCTAGGCTTCAGTGCTCTCAACACTGGCCTGGATTTGGTTCCCAGCCAGGGAACTACCAAAAATTAAAAAATAAAAACAATAAAAAAGTTGATTTACCAAAATGCACATTTTCTTAATATCTTTCAGATTCAATTAGCAGAGCCTCACAGACAATGGCCAAGTGTGTTAAAGCTGTCACAGAGGGTGCCCAGGCAGTAGAGGAACCATCCATATGCTGAAACATCTACTAGGAACCCAGTTTTGCTGCAGTTAATGGGCAGTTATGTTGGCGTGATCTCTTAGAGGTTTATCTCTTTAAAATATAATGAATGATGTAATATTTAAGATTCTGCCGTGCTTATTTGAAAACGATATTACAATCATCAAAGAACCTTTAAGGTTCCAAAAACATGTATGTATTGTGTGTAAACATTAAATAGTTTAATGAACATGTATACAGATGCTCTTTCATATAAAAACATTGATAATCTTTGTGGCAAATATAAAGAAAATCCTACAAAATATTAATTTTTATTTTTATAGATCATTTATGTTTGTAAATGGGTGAAACAAGAGCTTCCATTAGGACCCTCTTTTCTAGTGCTAAAGTAAAGATTTAAGCATTCTGTTAGGCTGGGTACATAGAAAAAGTATATAGTAGTATAATCATCAGATATGTATCTTGGACAACTGTAATAATGATACCTAATGATTATTCATCTTTTTCTGTGTGCTAAGCACTCTGGTTTTACATGCATTATCTTGTTTTGTCCTTGCTCCAACCCTATGAGGTAGTATTATCTCATTTTACAGATACTGAAGCCCAGGGATATTAGGTAGCTTGCCCAAAGCCACAGGAAAAAAGTCATAGACTCAAGCCAAATTCTGACTCCAAAATCCATTGTTGTTAACTGCTACACATAATTCCTGCCATTAGTACATATTCTATAGGTTGTTACGTCTAAGAATTAGCATTGAGAAACTGAATGGATAACACATTTTTCTGTTTTCTCTTGAACCAGTTATTATAGTCATGGTGATGTGACATTTCTCTTTTTATAATAGTCTACACACACACACACACACACACACACACACACACACACTGTTGGAATGAGGGAGGTCTCAAGAGATAATCTAGGTCCTCATTGATGTTTTATATTCATTATATTAGCACCATATGTAGTATTAAGTCAAGTAAAGTATACCAGTAATAGAAGACAAAACTAACAGCTTTCATAATTTTTGTCAAAACAAAAAGGAAGTAAAAATTTTAGTTAATCTAGGAGATAATCTAAAGCAGTATTAAATTTTCAAAATCTATGTTCAGAACCCTTTATTTTATAATCCTTATTCCTTTCTGCTTTCCTGATATAAACTCAATTCCATCGATTGTAAGGGAAAGCCTAATGTAAACTCTAGGTTATATTCTTTTTAAGAAATGCCTTCCTTTACTAAGGCTCAAAGTAATTAACTTGTCCAAGGTCAACCCAATCAATAAAACACTGCCACTACAGACCATCCACCAGGGTTGTGAAATTTATTATGCAGAACTGTGCTTATTTTGATGGAATTTTGACTAGTCATAGTAAGATTTACTGAGTCTGTTGGATTCTGACCCTCAAAAGATCTTACCTCTAAGAGCAGAAACATAAAACACTGCTATCAGAACAGGGAAAAACTATGTGCTAGTGACAGAAAGCATACTAAAGGAGGGTTAGAGCTATTCATGTGCGTAAGAGGGGACATGTGGGTTCTTTGCCAACATAAACCTTTGGCTAATAGTATAAATGGTCCGCCTTACTGCTGCCCAAACAGGTTACCCCATTACTATTCAGGCTCCCAAGGAGAGAGGAACTAAGGCAGCTAAGCAACCAACGCAGTGGTAAGAGGTGGTGTTTTTGTTTGTTTGTTTGTTTGTTTGTTTGTTTTATGTGGGTAGTTCCCTGGCTGGGAATCTAACCCAGGCCACATTGACTGCTCTGAAGCCTAAGCCACTACCACCAGGGAACTCCCATGTTTTGTTTTGTTGTTTTTAGTGTTAACATTGTCATTCATGACTGCTGTTAAAATGTCACTAGCAGTCATTACAAACCCCTTTTACCAAAGGCCTGGTGTAGCTGTGTAGATTCTGGTTCAAGCAGAAATTATGATATACATGAGTATGTCAAGCTACTTTTTAGGACATTTTGTAAAGCTAATCCTATCTTAGCATAGCTAGCTAGACCTCATGTTGGTGATTGACTCTTTTAGAAACAAGTAGACATGAAAAATATCTGATAAAGATCTGTTGGAACAAAAAACTGTATATACACACACGGTCACCTTTTAAAAAAAGATGAAGATAGCTGGTAATTTCCTAATAATTTCTAATAACCAGTATTTTTAAATATCTTAAGCGTGTAGTATTCTAATTAGTTTGGTTATTTAGCCCAAGAGTTAAGAATGTTAAGAGAAAACTATGACTAGTCTAGATTTTAAGAGAACGAGGATTTCAGGGCTTAGAGGTTTTTTTTGTGGTTTTTACCACTGAAATTGTGGTTTTGTTTAGTTCTTCTAATTTTTTGTTTGTTTTTTTGTTAAATTTATTGGGGTGACGTTGGTTAGTAAAAATTACATAGGTTCCAGGTGTACAATTCTATAGCATATCATTTATGTGTTGTATTTTGTGTTCACCACTCAGAGTCAATTCTCTTTCTATCACCATGTATTTGATGCCCCCTCCCACCCCCCTCCCTTACCCTCAGGTAACTGCTAAACTGTTGACTGTATCCATGAGTTTTTGTTTCTTTGTTGCTTTCAGTTTTATATTCCACTACTGAAAATTTAAAGCTTAAGACTGACGACTTATGACTGATTTTCAAAATCTTTGACATCTTAGTTTATTTTTAGAGTAAATTACACTTAAGAGCAATACATTGGTATTGAAAAATATTGCAAATGCATGGCCTAGGAGTAGTGATTAGGTTAAATTTAAATTTGAATTGGTATGTAAATAGTTAAGATGATTAACATTTCCTTTTTAGAAGCACATAATATTGAATCTGAAAAGACTGTAGAAAATGGTATTATGTGTGCATTTTATAATTGTGTAAATGGAGGCCAGAGAGAATAAGAGACAACAAATAAGGGGTAGGTTTTGTGGTTTGAACCAGCTTTTCTAACATATAATTCAAAACCTAAAATTCAACTCTGACATTCATTAAACATTTGCAGAGTATCTACTGTGTGTCAAGTACGATATTAAGTACTAGGACTACAAAGGGAAATGCAGTTAAGTTTGTATCTTCAAGAAGCTAACTGTGTAATAAAAGGTATGTAAACATCAATTACAGTAATGTCATAACATATTCTAATTCAGATATGTACATAGTACAGTGGTGGCCATGGCTGGACCTGACAAAATCTTAAGGTTTACTTACACTCAGTGTTAGCCATTATCTAGAGAAACAGACACACTCATACACTACAATGTCCATCAAAATTATTTTTTTTCTTCAAAATTTTAAATGCTTACTTTTTACGTCCAGCAATTCTACTTCTCAGGAATTTATCCTAAAGATATAACAGCATGGATTTGTAAAGACATATGAATAAGAATGTACATTTGTATCTCTTGTCAGCTAAATAAAAATTTACATGTCTATCAATAGGGGACTGCTTAAAATATTTTTAGTATAATCATAAAATGAAATATGCATATGTTTAAAAGAATGACCTAGGGAGTTCCCTGGTGGTGTAGTGGCTAAGGCTTCAGTGCTGTCAACACTGTGGCCTGGGTTCGAAAAAAAAAAAAAAAGAATGACCTCGGTCTCTACATGCTGGTGTGGAAAGAGCTCCAAAATATATTAAGAAAACTAAGTATACAGTAATATGTGTCTGTATCTATATGTATGTTTATGCGTATGAAAAGTATCACAGAAAATTAGAAAAGCTTAATTGTGGGTATCTCTGGGTCCTTCAGCTGGTATGAGGAATAGCATAAAGAAAAGGATTTTATACCTGTATTATTTGAACATTTGAAAGTTTTTACAATAAGAATATATTACATTTGATTTATATTTGTTATTTATAGGAGGAAATTAATTTTTGTTAGATTGCTTACAGATAGATTGTCTAGTATGGGTTGCTGTAGATTGGGTAAGTACCAGGTCCAAATAAAGTAGTCATCATGTTACATATATAGTATCACAATTTGAGTACAGTAGTGGAACCCAAACTAGTTTTCCAGTGTCTTCTTTTTTTGTTGTTGTTGTTGTTGTTGTTGCTGCTGCTTTTTGGTATGTGGGTAGCTCCCTGGCTGGGAATCGAACCCAGGCCGCAGCGCTGACAGTGTCAGCGCCGAAGCCCTAAGCCTCTTCACCACCAGGGAACTCCTCCAGTGTCTTCTAAATATTCCACATACACTGTACAGGGTTGACCATATTTTTCAGCAGGCCAAGTAACCTCTCTGCCAGCCAATGTACTGCACATTATTAATATAAATTATTTTCTGAATTAAAAAACATGGCAACTCATGAGGGCAAACTAGAACAGGAACTGAACCTATCGAGATCTTTAAATTCTTCTATTTGGAAGACTTTGGGATTTTCATCATGTATCTAGAGGAGGATGACCTTGGCCTTTGTTCCAGAACAGAAGCATCTATTTTGCTGCTGAGAAGTCCTGGGATAACATTGGAAGTCTAAAAGGAGCAGTAAAGCATGACTAAATTTCATTAATCTCAATTTCTCCTGTCAAGAAGAATAAAGGCCAATTTTTTTTTGCCTATTTCTTTTAAGAGCAACCTGGCATTTATCTGAGGGTGTAGCATTATGTGAATAAAGTTAGATAGTAATGGAATATGTGCCTTCCTGTTATAAATACAGCTCCCCAAACTACAATTTCTATAAAGCATTAAGTAGAAATTTATTGTTTGCTTAGTAGCAGGAACTAAACAGCCACACCCCTTCGTGGGATGGAGCTTGTTTTATACCTGTACACCTGGAAGGAATGAGGTGTATCCTTAGGCAGTAGCATTCCTTTGGGAAATTGGGGTTACTCTGTAGGAACTCCTGGGTATATCCTCACTCTGTGACCTATGCCCTTTCATTTATCCTTCACTTTATTAGCCACCTGAAGCCCATCTCTCTTCAAACCTCTTGTTCTGGAAGAGATGGGATGTGTTCCTTACTCCTTTCACCCTGTATCTAGTAATTTCCCTCGAATGTTTTTATCTAATACTTCCCTTTCACATCATTCCCTTATACATAAGGTACATTTTCAACAGGTTCAAATTTGTCATTGTCACCTCATGTGTTCTGCACCTTTCCTTCATTGTGATTCAGCACATAAAATATATTGCCCTTCGGTAAAACTGGAGTGATTCACATCCAAAACTGGAATGTTAGGACAAATTTCTTGTAAGGGAATGGTTTTAGGAAAGTGTGGGACTCTGTATACATCTATTGATTGCCAGAAAAGAGATACCTAATCAGTTTTACTAATATTTTGAGTCGAGAGTCCACATCTTTTTCCCCTGTGAACTTTTTAATGGGAATTTGTTCTTCCATTCATGTTTTGTGGTTTAATTCATCAAGTCATTGTGTAAGAGAAGCAGTTTTCTGAAGGAAAATGAAAAACACCCTAAATGGTGGCAAAAACCTTTCTACTAAACAAGCCACCAAAGAGACTTAGGAGGATCTATACTTCTAATATAGTGACTTGTTATATACTTAATGTTTTGCAATTATGGCCAGGCAAGGACTGTGCCTACTTAATCTGCCCAATGAGCTCTTAAATTTGAAAATTCTGATATTAACTCGAATTATGCTGGATCCTCAAAGTTGAGCAGAGCAAGTCAACTGCTCACCCCTGAGAGTAACAGTTAATTTTTCTGTGGCACCATGATACTGATTAGAGCACTGGGCAAGGAATTTTCCTAAATGGCTCTGCTGCCCAGGAAGAGGTCATTCCTTTTCTCTTGGGAGTACCTCCCTCCCAGAGAACGGGGTTGACTCACCCTCTGACTCAGCATGATTACCCACAATAAACGATAGAGAAATTATTGTCTCTAGCCGTTAAAAGTTTCTAATGCAGTAAAGCACGTTTATGCACATAGAGACCAAAAAGATGCCAGAGATCAATCAGTTTCCTCTAGGGCCCATAATTCTTTTTCTGGTCCCTTTTCTCCCCTGAACCCACCCACCAACCTAATATATCAAAAGTGTTGGCTACTCTTTTCTCTCCTCATATTCCATGTTGCTCCAAAGCTTCTCATCTCCTTCCCCCAACCCCCGCTGAAAAAAACCTGAAAATGCTTTTTTCCACTGGAGCTCAAAAAATTTGCTCTTTGTTCTTTAATATATATTTACCAAAGTTAGCCCCTCTCTAAATTTTTCCTTGGGCATTGGTGGGAGAGAGATAAACTGAATTGGCAAAGACTGCCTTCTGGTTAGAGTACACAAAGATCTCTTTTTGAAATAGCTGCCTAGTATTCCATTCTGTGCTTCTATCAAAATGTACCCCAATTTCCTATCAATAATGGTAACTAAAGTGTATTCAGCATATACTATAGATTAGGCACCATTCTAAATCTCATCACAACCCAATAAAGTAGACCCTGTTATTAGCTCCATTTTACAGATGAGTATGAAAGCTCAGGGAGATAACTCATCCATTATCACATAGCTAGAAAATTGTGGAGATGGGATTTGAATTCAGGCAATTCTGAGCCACTATACTATACTGCTTCACAATTGATAGGCTATTTAGGACTGTCTCTAGATTTTTTTTTTTTTTTTACTATTACAGATAATGTGTTTTAGTCCTTTATCAGATGAAGTAATTATCCAAGGGGTCTTTTCCTCATGTCATTTCTATTATTTGATTAGGATTAGAGACAGGTAAACTACAGCAAAAGGGCCCTGGACTAGGGGCCTGGGTCATGATAGTTCAATGATTGATTTAAATGACTGGAGCTTTTGTTTGTTTTTAAAATCTGTTACATGGGGATGTTAACTACCTACTTTATCTACTATCCATGGCTTAGAGGCACAAGTATGAATGTATGTATATACATTGTTCATATGCATCATTTTGAACACTTATAATGGAAGGATACCCATTCAAGGACCTGGGAAAGAATTACAGATGAAATAGGAAACTGAGATCTCATATCTTTTTGACCACTAAAAGCATACATGTTCTTTAACTACATCAGAAACTAGCATTGACTTTCTCAACCACTTATTCTGTGTGATCTTTGTGTATATCTTAGTACACTTTTGGCAGGTAGGCTCACTATAAGTGTTTTGTGAATAAATTAATGAACAAAGTTTTCAAGACCACTCATTAGTTTTCCAAAGCTAAAACTAATGTTCTCTAAAAAAAAAAAAAGAACGAAATTTTTAGCACTTTGTCTTACCCCTACATAATAAATACTTGTGTCTTCTTAAGAACCATGTTTATAATATAGTAAAAAGGTCTTAAAATTTTATCTCAAGCAAGCTAATAACCAAATCATCCAGAGCAAAGAGTCTAAGATTATCTGGTTTGTTAAATGTTGAATAATTGCCTCTCTATAAATTTAGGAAATACTGAAATGTAGAAAAAGTTTATTGACTAGTAAGCCTTTCCTTGTGCTGTACAATTTATTGGTTCTTTGAACACTATTTTCTATTTGTTATTTATGAAAATCATTTCTAAGTGATTAGCAAGTTAGTAGAAATTGATCACTTGTCATATCTATATCGACAAAACTTTCAAATTATAATATAAACTTATTTTGAATTATGTATATTTTATGGGACTATAAAAATCACATTTCACACGTTTTATCTTCTGTTTTATTCCCAAACTTTCAATTATTTTGAATGTTTTTCTTGTTGAGTGCATCCATATTTCAAAGACTTGTACAAATGATGATATAAATTCATCTTTTCTCTTTCCAGCTTATCTAGATTTATATATATATTTTAAACTAGGTTTGGAAATACCTACCAACTTCAACGTGGAAATAATTTAGATTTATGGTCTAGGAATAGAAAAATGTACATACACATTTCTATGAATGAAACATGTAAGTACTCAAATGTATAAATAAAGCAAACATGAAAAACATTTTTTATGACTAAGTATGAATAGATTTTTAAGAATCTATCACTAGGCAGCCAGAATTTATTTACCCAAGAATTTTCCTTTCAGAATTTTTCCAAAAACTAGAAAAATAATTACTGTTTTAGTCTGGGCTGCTCTAACAGAATATCACAGACTGAGTAGCTTATAAACAATAGAAATTTGTTCTTCACAATTCTGTAAGCTGGAAGTTCAAGATCGGGTGCCAGCATAATTTGGTTCTGGTGAAGGCCCTCTTCCGGATTACAAACTGCCATCTCTTTGTGTGCCTTCACTTGGTGGAAGGGACTAGGAAGCTCTGTAGGTCTCTCTCATAAAAACACTAGTCCCATTCACGACAGCTCCACCTTCATGACTTAAGCATCTCCCAAGGGTCCCCACCTCTTAATACAATTTACATTGGAACACAGCATATGAATTCTGATGGGACACATTCAAATCATAGCGAATACCTAAACTGACAGCAGACCTCCTCAATTATGAGAAAGTAATTGCTAGTGGCAAAACAGGTACTAGTATAGTTATACCTTGTTCTGAATAACTTTGGGGAGCTGTATTCTCCCTGAGCCATGCCATCAAATTAATGATTTCAACAGCAGTAATGATACACTGGAGTCTGCAATGTCCTGGGCTCTACTTATATATGCAATTAACAGGACTTTGATTTACTAAGTCTGTGCAGCATTTAGGCTAGTTCTAAAACTATTCAGTGTATGTATATCACAATACATTGAAATTACAGTTTTTCAGCTATATTCCAAAGATGGGAAAAATAAGGTACAAACAGGAATTTGGAGCAATCATCATATCCAACACTACTTACTGAGTAGCAACACTATGTGACTTTGTACACACTGATTTGTGTATTAGGGAGAAAACTCTGGAATCAGTTCCCTAGATTTAAATCCTGGCTCTACCACCTACATCTCTACTACTGTTACCTGTTGAAATGGGGATGATGATGATGATAACACCTGCCTCAGAGAGTGGACTAAATAATATGTGTAAAGCACTGGGCATGTGTAAGTGCTTAGTAAGTGTTAGTTGTTGACATTTCATCCTTCTGAAAAATGAAAATGTATAGCCAAGGGCCTGTGATACAGTATGCAACCAATCTACAGTTTAGTACTAGAATAGAACACATTAGATACCTTTTTACACATAACATTTTACATCAAAAATTTTATTTCTAGTTAGTTGAAAGTAATAAGAATGGGAAAATTGTGGTTTTAGAAACAACCTCCAGACAGAAAATAAGTACATTAGATACCTGAATTATTCCCTGAGGCTAAGGTACTAAAAGCAATATCCCCATATTTTGAATCGAGACTTAATTGTATCTTACCAAAATCCATTGCAGTGTCTTGCATAGTCAGATATTCAATAAACATTTGCTCAGTAAATAAATGAATAGAAAGTAAATGCATAGTTATAGCCAAGAGTATGAAGAGAACATTTAAATTTTTAGACTTAGCTCTGGCAATATAATTCCCAGCCAACAACATTCATACAGGTTATATAAACAGAGCTCTGTGACAACAGAGTAATGCATCGTGGGAAATTATAATAATTGTTTTTACAACTGGGTATGATCCTGTAAAAAATCTGTGCCAAATGAAGGAGGAGGACAAACAGATGGATCCACAGAAGTTTTTCACTGCTGCTAGAGGACAAATCAAAATAAATGTCCTACCAATGGAAGATTAATGACATTTATGATGGATTTGTGCAAATAGTCTGCAATTTTTTTTAAGTGACTTACTGGTCTAAGAAGAAAAAACAAGAGACCAGTTATAAAAGAAATGTTTTCCTTTTGTCTAATTTATGTGGATTTGTCCCATTAGTTCAGTTACATTCATGTGGTAGGCAGAATAATGGTCCCCAAATATATCCACGTCCTAATCCTCTGAACCTATGAATATGTTACCTTACATGGCAAAAGGGTTTTGTAGACAAGATTAATGTTTTTGAGATAGGGAGGTTATTCTGGGTTACCTGTGCAGCACAATGCAATCAGAAGGACCCTAATAAGAGTGAGGCAGGAGACCCAGAGTCAGGGATTAGATGACACTATGCTGCTGGCTTTAAAGACAGTAGAAAGGGATCATGGTGGGGGTTCCCTGGTGGTGCAGTGGCTAGGCTTCAGCACTCTAAACACCATGGCCTGGGTTTGATTCCCAGTCAGGGAACTACACCCCTCCCCTGCCCCCCCCCCAAAAAAAAAAAGAAAAAGGGATCATGGGTCAAAAAAATGCAGGTAGCTTCTAGGGAAAAGGCAAGGACACAGATTATCCTTTGGAGCCTCCAGAAGGAACACAGTCCTTAATTTTAGGCCAGCAAAACCTGGCTCAGACTTCTGACCTACAGAATTCTAAGATAATAAATCTGTGTTGTTTTAAGCCACAAAATTCATGGTATTTTGTTAGCACAGCAAGTGGGAAGGAACTAAGACATTCATTAATCTGCACCTAACCTAGAGACACTAATTTGTAGTCAGTACAAACTGAAATTCAGTTATCCTTGGAAAAGTGATTTATTCTGGGGTAGGAGAAGGAAAAAATACAAGAAGAATCTATAGCATCTTATAGTGTCAGAAAGTAAAGAAGTGCTCAAAAAAGGATGGTGCATGTCAAAAGGGTACAGATGGCAAGCTGAAGGAGCTCCCAATGACCAAAGCTGCAACAATTTGAACAAAATAATGATAGTAATGGATTATAACTCCCTGAATAAAATATATATCCATGAATCTGTAATGAATTAAACAAGTAAATAAATAAATGGAGAATGGACAGTTTCATTGATAACTGTTAAAATTAGTGTAGGAAAAGTTTGAGGAGAAACAATATTTGCACAGTTCAAAGTGTCTCCCAAAATATATTTTTAAATTATAAATGGAAAAACAGATAACTACAGTGGAGAAATCCAAAAGACACCAGCTGAATCAAGTAATAGAAGTTACTATCACTAGTGGGGTAGGCAGAATTCTAAAATGCTCCCTTCCCATATCCTCCCTACCTTTGGTATATATGCCTTGCACAATCATCCAGTGCATATTATGGATTTCAATTCTGTTTTTAGGTTATATGATGGGGCACAGTTGAGTTTAAGAAAGGGAGATAATTGGTTTGGGCCTGACCTAATCATATGAACCTTAAAAACCTGAGTCTAGAAGTCAGAATAAAAATGTGAGAGGAATTGTACAGGAGGGAAATTTTCCTGCTGCCCTTGTAGATAGAGGGGCCTCTAGGAACTGGGAGTGATCCCCAACTGTCAGCCAGCAAGAAAACCGTTTGGTCCTATAACCAAGAAACTGAATTCTGCCAGCAACCTGAATAAGCTGGGAAGAGACAAGCTGAAATGAGAATGCAGCCCAGCCGACACCTTGATTTTGGCCTTGTGGGATGCTGAGCAGAGAGCTCAGCCCAACTTTGCCTGGACTTCTGACCTGCAGAAACTGTGAGACAGTAAGTAGGTGTTGTTTTATGGTGCTAGGGCTGTGGTGATTTCTAATGGCAGCAGTAGAAAACTATTGAACTCATCATAACACATACAACATCGTGTTCTCTGTGACAGGATGCTCTGAAAAGCCCACATCTTTTCTCAGACTTTCTTGCCCCAAATACATTACCTCATCTAATCATGAGAAAACATCAGCCAAACCCAAACTGTGAGACATTCTACAAAATAGCTGACCAAGTAGTAAGTAGTCTTCAAAAGGGTCAAGGTCATAAAAGACAGGGAAGACGATGAGTGGAGCAGAAAAAGGACATCAGTGGTGAACTGGTGAAATTGGGCCTGTAGTTTAGTTAACAACAAATTACAACAAAACACACTTAAAGTTACTTCTCTCTAAAACTGGGCTAATCTATGTAATCTTAAGCAATTCACTTGCTAAAATTCGTTTTTCCAATTGTTAGGTAACAAGAAAAATGTAATGTGCTTTAAAATTCTCAGCTAAAACATTATGTTGCTTACTGTTTGTCTTTTAATAATTCTAATTTTAATTTCTTTTTAAGATAGTTTAATTTTGGAAGAGTTGGTGTGTTTTTGAAAACTTAGTACGTTTCAAAATGTAATGATTTTGGTGCAATACTATACATTAATGAAAACAAATACTACCAACGGATGCAATCCAAAAATGAAAATCTGAACAACTTAGCACATTGTGGAGGCTTTTCATGGTTATTGCTTTGATGTTTTCTCTTTCTCAAATTAAGGAGTTAGCATAGTAAAACCATAAATACATAAAATCTTTCAACAGCTTGAAAGAATGAACATTTCAGAAGTTTTCTGAACTAAAGTCAAGATAAAGAGAAAGAAACAAAAAAGAACCCAGTGTACACTATTTGAACAGTTTGATTCAGAAAAGATAGAAACCCACTTCGAACAGAAAAAAAAAAGGACAAGAATTTATTAATAGAAGAGCTTTCTAAGAATGGTATTATGAGTTTCTTTCCCTATAATTTTTTTTCTTAGCTTCATTTCAGAGAGATTGATATACAAGGACTTTCTGGAAAAAATCCAGCCATAAAAGCTGCTACTTTTCATATCACATGGCTGGAAACTTTCTGGACAGCTCTCGTATACATTAAGGATTGAAAAATGACTTCTATCACATCGTTGATGGTTACTGTGTGGAGGACTCTGATTCTGCTGTTTATACATTTCAGGTAAGGCAGTTCTTCCTGCCCTCCTTCCTGCATGGAAAGAAGCATAGTGCTCACCACCTAGCTCCAGGCTGGCTTAACCGCCGCCTCTGAGGTTAATGTTCACATCGTTCTGGCTATGCAACAGGAAGCATCTGTGTGTCTTACCACAAGCTGAGATGATCCATTCGTTCCCCATTTGAAATACAAGTTTTATTGGTATTAAATATTTGAAATATTTAGATATGTAAAACATCATGGTAATGTGGTAACCTCTGATAAAACTGAAATGATTTATCACTATATAAATATTGACTATTTTATATAAAAAAAGAGCTATATAAAATATTAGTTCTTTCCAGTTAGTCAATATTCTTTCCTCCCCTCTATAATTTCAAGGAAACTTATATTTTGAAAGCTATTCTTAACAAATCTTTTGTTCCTTGTTCTAGAACCATCTATGGTGACAGCAAAACTCAGGGAATCATGTTAACCAATTAACAGCTGCCAAGTTACCTAGAGGAACAGATGGTATAATCGATCATGTCCTACAGAATGGGAGGAGGGAATACTCAAAGATATTTGCTCAAATATTCTAGAGTTTCCACACAAAAGGCTATAATGAAAATTACATTTTTTTCCTCTTGTAGTTTGCTTTTTTCTTCAGGTGATTCTCTTATATTGCATTTTTTACTTTTTAACCTATACAGTTTTCAATATTAAGTGACAGTCATTTAAAAATAGAGTATGGGTGCCTGTAGCTTTTGTCTGAGCCTGCAATTGAGCACCCTTCTGCACAAGGAAAGATTGCCTTTCTGAGAAAAAAAAAAATAGAGTACGCATATACTTAAGTGTTTTTAGCAATAAGAATGTGTAACAGAAATATGCTAATAGAAGAAAGTAGAATACTTAACACTACTTCCAGATTTTTTAAAGCTAGAATATAATGTTTCCAAGTTTTGACATAATTGGAATTGTACAGATATTTTACTAACCATCTTGGACACTTAGTGAGATTGACAAAGTCCATACTTGCTTCCTCAGAACCCTTCTCATTTAACCTATTTAAAAGCCATATCTTAATTGTCTAATAGTCTCCAAGAGATTGTGTTCTTAAGAATTCAAAACCTCAAATATTCATTAGTTCAACAAATATTTATGTTGCATATTGTGTGCCAGGCACACTATTCTAGATGCTAAGTGAACAAAATACATTAAGGGGAGAAAAAAAAAAGGCAAAAAGTCTACCAAGCCTTCATGGAGCATATATTTTTAAGGTAGTATTTGTATATAAATAAAACATCCCCCAAACAATAATTCTTTTCTCTTTTCTCAGACTTAAGCCACTTGAAGGTAAGAGCCACGGTTTCCTCAATATCCTAACCATAGTGCCCAGCACACTATAAATGATCCATAGGTACTCCCTGGAATCATGATATAGCAGATCCTTTTTAGTAAGTACTAGTAATGGTTCTTTATTGCCTGTTGTATCTGTTGGAACCTTTCGGCTTAGCTTTCAAAGTTCTCTTAATTGGGCCCTACCCTACTTCCTCATTCTCTACCATTTCCCAGCACGTAACTCCTGACGTACTGTAGAGAAGATATAGTCACTCCTGCTTTACCTTATGTTATTTTCTCTGACCCAGATAAATAAAAATTCTCTCCATTTAGATTTGACAAATACTGATAACAGTATCTTCTATGTGCTGGGACTGTGCTAAAGATTTACATGCATTTTCTTGAATCCACACAAGCTATGAATTCACTGAAGAGGAAAGAAATAGAAATAGACAGCTATGGAGTAGCTGTTGTGTGTCAGATATTATACTACATATGGTTCTAAATCATCTTATTCAAGCAACAGTGTTAAGAATGAGGGCACTGAGATTTGAAAAGCTAGGGAACTTGCCTCAGTTTGTACAGCTAGTCAATATTAGCTCTGGCATTCACATATGGTTTCCTGATCTAAACCCCACACTTTGCCTACTACCTAGCACTGTATGTGCATTTTAAAACAATAAGCTCATACCTGTGCTATGTAATATTTTATATAATGTTATAATGCTATAATTTTAGTTGGAGATATTCATGGGTCGAACATTTATTCCCTTTGTGTGATGACTTTTTGGAGATATTTAATAATTTTTTTATGTCTTATTGTCATAAAAGTCTTTATTTTTCAATACCTTATATTGAATTTAAATGCATTTCTTTCTTTACACTGGCTAATGAAAGAGGCATTAACTGCTCACAACATTCTCCTATTGTGTATTCTGTATGTTCTTTTCCTGTAACACCATTTTATTCATTTTATTTTTTAAGACCCCGATTGAGTCTGAAGGGCACCAAAATCTCAACTAAATTTAAAATTCTTTGTTGCAGACTGTCAGCTATCTGGGTATTGAAAAATATCTGGGGAAAAAAAATCAATGTATAACAGGTATTTGGTATGCCATAATCATAGTCTTCTTTCACCCTTTCTGTCTTGAATTCAACTTGTGACTTTTGTTAAGTCCACTGTCTTGGTAGTGTTTCAAAACAAAACAAAATACTTCCCGACCTTGAGCCATACTGCCTGTAAGGTGTTTGTTGGCAAGCAACCAACAGAGCAGCTGACGTTTTACATTGAATTTTCTATGTGCTGGAGACCCTGCCCTGTGCCTTATACATGCACTGTGCCATTTAATTCTCATAATGGCACATGAGGTAGGTGCTATCATTATCCCTATTTGTACAAACGAGGAAACTGAGAGGTTAAGTAGCTTTCCCAGGGTCTAGTTACCAAGGAAAATGGTGGAGCCAAGTTTCTTAAGCCAGATGGCCTTGACTGGAGATTCGACTCTCAACCACTACCGCCCACCTTGAGCAAGAGGTACACGTGGGGTGAAAAAAGGCACAAAACCTAGAGAAGAACTCAAGGCATTAAAATAAGAATAAGGTCACTGTAGAATCAGGTAGGCACCTGTAGTCTCAGGGACAGGATTTTGAGCAAGGAATTGAAGCAGAGTGGGATTTCTCTGGTAGAGCTGAGAAGAACAGAGGCATCACGGCAAGAATGGCCATGGCCTGCAGTGGGGGGAAGAAACAGGATCAGCCTCATAGGAAGGATGTGTTGGGTAATTTTTAGTAGAATTTATCTACTTTGGTCCCCTCATTTCTTTCTTTCCCATTTTCCTTAAGAATAAAACAAAATGCAAATACCTACTATTATATAAAAATCATACAGCACTCAGCTATGCATAAAACAGAAAAACCAATGTATACAGTTAAGGTAAATAGCACAATATTTAGTTACTGAGGTCTTTTTTTTCCTTCCTGGTGTACAGTTGGCCTCACCGTTTTGTATCTGATAAACTTCCTGCCTGAATTTGAATCAAGCTGTTAGAATTGTTAAGTGTTCCTTATTTTCATTGAATGGGAGGATTTTTCTCCCTGTTTCCCAATTTTACTACTGAATTCTGGAAGTCTATAACACATATATGGCAAAGATGTTATAGTACAGGAAGTCCAAACTTATTATTGGGCTGTTCCAGAACATCATTGTAAATTAGTTTGAAACCTAGAATTTATTTTCCCATGTAAATAGTGGTTAAGTTCCCAGTGGGTCTACAGAAGCTTGCTTAACCAGAAATGTGTACAGAAATGAGCACTGTCACCTTTGTGTTGACCGCTGCCTATTACTCTGCGTACTCCGTAGTAAGAAGAAAAATCCATGGAGTATGCACTTTTGGGACAGAGTTTTTTCATTATAAGTGACTATTACTTATAATTCTACCCAAATCCAATCTTTCATACTGTTTTGGGCTATTTCTTTTCATTAATTATTACTTTAAACTATGACTTCAGCTGCAGAGTTGTTTTTCTTAGCCTAAGGTCAGCAGTCAGTAGAACGGCTCAAGAATGCTACAGTCTCTGCCTGTAGCACGATGAAAAGGTAAGGAACCAGCACCAGGGACATGTCTTGCTCCTGCTGCTGCCAGTGACCATCTGGTTCCTGGAGGGTATCTTTTGGCCCGCATGGGGATTAAAAAAACAACAACAACAAAAACTTTCTTGGTTTCTGGCTTGGCATTAGGTGTAAGGTCTCAGTGCCTCTGGGTTAGGTGTTAGAACTTGGGAGATTTACCTGATTATGGGTGTTTTGACTACAGGTGAATCTGTATTATAGAAATTTCATACTTAATCTAAAGCTATGATGTGGATGTCTGCCAAATATAACACTTGTCTCAGAAACATTTCCTTGCAGGGCACAGTAACCACAATAAAACTCAAATCTTTGTTTTAGATAGAAACATTACCAACAAATGTTTCCAAAACAGAAATGCTTAAAGTGAAAATAACTTGTTCCTATGGCCATCATAAAAGTGTGGTTTTAAAAACTTTTTAGGCTTTGTACACTCCCCACTTCTACCTTTTCACGTCCTTGAGAGTTTTTACACTAGCTAAGGACTTGGTATGACTTTAGAGTCTGCCTTTAGAAATGTTAATAAACCATTTGTATGATTAGGGAAGGTTTATATTCATACCCTTAATCTTTCCAAAAGCAAAACAAAACAAAACAAATAACCCACTATATTTGTATAATCATGTCTGCTGTCAGTGTCTTTTTAAACACTTGGTGATTCTATCAGCATACATTTGCTAATAAAGGCATGGCTTTATTGCTTAAAGGCATTTTATATTAAACAGGCATAAATTTTTCACTTTACCGCCCACACTATTTAGAATGAGACCTTTTAAGGATTTAGGTGGTATTTTAAAAAATAATTTCACTATAGTATTCTCAATAAGGGGTTGAAATTTACAAAATTAAATAATACCAAAAGGCAGATCAATTTCTAGCAATAAAAGCATTGAGGCAAGTATTTTCTATTTTAACTAAAAGCCAAACAAGCTACTTGTGAAAGTGAGGCATAATAATAGAATAAATAAAAGATACTACTCCTTCAAATATCACATAGGTAAAACTTTGGCATTCATGGCTGTCAGTCACTGTCATCCACTGACTAGATCTTTTTAAAAAATAGCATTAAGTTTACAACCATCGGTAACATTTCTAATTATGCTAGTGCTTAACATACACTGTTCCTTTTCAGGAAGGAAGTCTCTCTTAATCATAGTGCATCTCAATTGACAAATATATTTATATTTTTGTATTCTTCAAAACAACATATAGACTTAGGCACTAGACTGCACAAAGGTGAAATAAGCCACTGGTTGCCACTGATGAGAAAAGGGCCCCAAATAAACTGCTGGCTACTCAGGTTGTTTTGGGCAAAGAGCATATGGGTGGAACATAGCATTTCCAGATACAGAGCATAGAGCTGTTGTAGGTATCTTGGAAGATCTACAGCAGGAAAATTTGGACTCTAATTGGATAGCTTTAGGGCCAAGTAGACTCCTTGAAAGTGAAGACAATTATCCCAACTGTATTTAAAAGGAGAAAAAAAAGAAAGGAGGAGGAAAGAAAGGAAAGAACAATACTTTTTAGAGCTCTTGGGGGAATTAAATGAGAGCACAAACATAAAAATGTCCACTGAAGTTACCAAGATGCATTAGGTACTCAATAATCTTAGATTTAAGTACTGGGAATTGTACTGGGCAAACACAGTATTATTTAAGGTTATGTCAGTAATTTTGTTAGCACCTGCAGCTTCTAGAAATTATAGAGACATACACAGCACCTGAAATAAGTTCAATTATCAACTGAAATAAATACTGACCAATCCAATTCACTAACATTGTAAATATAGTGAGATTTCTTCCTTAGTCTATAATTCCCCAAGTCTGGGCTACTTAGCTTAGCTGGTGGATAAACACCAAGGATTACAGCCATGTACAAGTCAAGGTTTATAAAAAGAAAGACACTGAAATGCTAAGATTATGCACCATATCCCTATTCCGATACACATCAAGCAAACAAGTTTGTTGGTCACAAAAGAGGGATTGCATAAAAGGGTGCAGTCAACTTAAAGCCAGCACATCTTAATTTCTTGAAAAATTCAAAGCATTATCTATAAAGTCATGTCATAGGTAAGGAACAAGCTGTTCGAAAACACGTTTTTCAAGTCCACTGGAGTTCTACGTTAAGGGAAGTAAGTTCCTTTTTATGACCAACATGTTTGATCTACAAATGTTTAAAAAACATTCTAAATATAACAGAACTACGCAATTAAAATTTCCAAGATGATAAGAATTAATTTTACTTTACTTAGTTTTTTTCTACCAAAGACGAAAAAAGAAACACAAACGAAAACCTAGATTATTCAGATACTGTATTAAAATTTAGATGATTAAAAAAAAAATGGGGTCAGCATGAAAATAATATCTGAACTCAATTTAACATTATGGGAATTTCTAAATTTGGAAGTTCAAAAATTAAACATTTTGAAATGAAGTCATCAGTTATTTTCAAAATGCTTTGTAAAAAATTTTAAATGAAATTAAATATTCTGATTCAAGGCATTAATATTACAAATTAATTCCCAGTAGGCTAGCCAACATGTGTCAGAAAAATAATTTTGTAAGATTCAATTCATTTTTTCCCTGTAGAACATACAAAAAGATTGTCTGGCCATGTTCTAGTATTCTTTTGTATCTCACAAAAATGGAAAAATATCTCTGCAATTATTCTCCTTCAATAAGAGTTCTATGGGAATTTTTGCCAACAGGGCAGGCAGCACCTTCCTCTCTCACCTCTGTGCTACCTCAGCATTGTGTAACTTTGATTGCATTTATCTAAGCTTTGCTCATTAAAAAAAGATTGATGACACCCACTGCAATATATTAAAAGTAATTTATACAGGCTGGCAGCACACTGGAAGTTCTGAACCAACAACATTTCACCTCTAACAAAAAGACACATTTTCTCAATTCTGTGCCATAACAGAAAGTGGACAGCAACAGGGTAATGCACCAAAGATCTAAACCTTAAAAAAATCTTAATAAATAAAAAAATTAAATGCCTGGATATAATGAATTCTTAATAAGACATTCTACTTAAAATCTAAAGCTGTCCTTAAAATCTTCCAGTTTTACAATAATCTTTCTTCATGGGCAGACCATAACAGAATTTAGTATTATTTCCAGAAACGTGGTCAGTTATACTTAAGTTGTATTTAATCTCCCAGTGATCTCTGCCTTTATTTGCACTGTGAAAAATAATCAGCTGTATCATGCCTTTCTGGACAGTCAGGAGGTTTTATTTACATTGTTTTCAGAAAAGGAGACAAAAGACATCCCTTTACAATTATCTTTCAGCAATTTAAGTTTTGAGGAGAATATGTAACAAAATTTTATATATAAGGAAACATACATATCTATAGAAACAAAAATAGACAAATAGACAGATAATGATAAAGTGGCTATAAAGTCTCTTGAAGTACAAATTTTATGAACTGACCACCAGACACAGAACTTAGATCTATAATAAAAAAGAAAACCATTATGAACCTGAAAAAAAATTAAAATACCACTGTCATTAATATGGAAAAAAATTAAATAGAAAATAGAAACAATAATCACCGGAGAACCTGGGTCTTGTAAAGATTTCTTCCCATCAGAAGATGCAGAAACATTTTCCCCCCCTGGTTGCAAATGAAAGCGTTTCTCAAGCGCCCCCAGTTTCTTCCCTGCTTTTCCCCCCAGGCGCCGGTGTAGATGGCCGGTGTGGACTTTTTTCCGAAGATGAGAAGTAGAAATTTGTACTTTATCGGGAGCGGGTGCACTTTTCCCCCTGGCCCCCCTTTCCTCTGCCTCCAAGATGGTAGGAAAGTTGTCGTTTCGGAGGGCAGAGGAGCGGCTCTCTGGTGTTATGTCCTCGCAGTGCCTGTAGTGGTGCTGTAGGAGGCTGCTGCCTCTTCTTGTGCAGCCCCGGCAGCCCTGCCTTCTTGGCTGGAGAGTATATTCAGGGATTTCCCCTTAATAATCACCGACCCTGGGAGCACTTTTTAGTTTCCAAAATAAAAATATGATCCTCACCCCTCTTGCTTGACAGGGAAAGGCTCTCTCCGGAGCCCAGTGGGGAGCAGTAGCAGCGGCAGCCGAGCTTCCTAGTCCATTGCCAGCGCCTCTCACTCTGATCTGTCAGCCCAGCCGAGGGAAAAGGGGGGAAGGAGAAAAAAAAAAAAAAGCAGCTGAAAGGTAAGCAGAGACGGCCCCAGGCCCGGCCCACATCCCCGGGCTCCCGTAGGGCGGCGGGCTGGGCCGCGCAGGCAGGGCGGGCGGCGAGCGCGCTTACGTGAGGCCGGGGATTCGCCGGCCAGCGCCAGGCCCCGGACTGAGAATGAAAGGGTGAGAGGGGCCGGCGCCGGGGTGGCGGGGCCTTGGGACCTGGGGGCCTCGGGGACGCCCGCGGGCGGCGACGGCGGGCGGGCGGACGCAGGTCCAGCCCGGGCCGGAGCGGGGCGAGCGGCGCGGCCTGCGCGGGCCGGGGTGGGGGTGTGGGGAGGGGTGTGGGTGCCGGCTAGGCCTCGGGCTGGCGGGCCCCGCAGCGACCGCGCCCTGTCCCCGCACTCGGACCTCCCCGCGTCCCTTCGGGCCCCTCGGGGCCTCCGGGCTGGACGGCGTCCCCGCGGGGTTGAATGCTGCGCGGGCCGGGAGGCTCCCCAGCGGGGTTGCGGGCCCGGGTGGCCGGGACAGGGGCGTCAAGGCCGGGCCTAGAGGTGGGGGACGCGCGCCCACCCACCCCTTCTCCCGGGTCTCTCGCAAACGTCCCCCTCCCCCATTCCGGTAATAAATTTATTTATCCCCCCTCCTCCGCGCTCCGGGCGGCCTGGCCGGGGCGGGGCAGGCGGCCTGGCGGGCGTGGGGTGGGGTGGTGGGGCGGTGAGGAGTCAGGTGCAGCCGCGGCCCGGAAAGTTTCCTTTTAGGCCCGAATGAGGGGCTGCCCTCCTTTTGGGGAGCCCAGGTGCTAGCGCTCGCGACCCCCGAGGGCGTGGGGGAGAGTACTCGGCTATTTTGAAACTCTTTGGCAGTTCCTGTCCATCGAAGGTACTCCACTCCTGCACCCCTCGCCCGCGCCCCACCCCACTCTCCGGCGAGCCCTTCCGGGGCTGCAAACTCCAGCCCTTTCCCCAGGACCCCCCTGGGCTGGGGACAGGGCCTTTTCTTCCCGTTTGGAAAAGTTTCCCAGGGATTTTTCTTAGCTTATTAGGTAGTGACTGGGCTTTTTGCGGTGGGAAGGGAGGAGGTAAATTCAGGTGGTGTTTCTACTGGGCAGGCTTTCCCAGTCGCCTTTTTAGCCCTTATCCCAGAAACCGGGAGTATTAGTTTCAAATCTGGCACCACCACCGCCACCACCCCCTCATCCTGGACTCCGTAGGGTCTCCAGCCCCCTTTTCTGGACTGCCCCTGCAGGGAGAAAGCTGTAGGGAGCAGTGAGGAGGCTGTCAGTGAGAAGGGGCTGGGTTTCTGGAGCAGCCCCCAGATGTAGGAGTTTCCTGTCCTGTTTGGTCACTGTCCGGTGGAACCCTTGAACAGAACCCAGCGGGGAGACGCCGGTAGTCAGGATGCTTGGAAACATTAAAAATTAGGAGGGAGAGGAGGTGGGCAGGGCAGCTCCTGAAACAGGATCGACAGTTTAAGGATCAGTAGTTGATTTATTCTGAGAGTAACTATTTGGATTGATCTGTTATCTTACATTCGGCCCTAGACATAGAAAAATGGGGATTCGGAGGCAATTTGTTATTGCTGCAAATCAGAAGGGCCTGTGGAAGAGCCCTTAGGGAACTGAACATAGTTGACAGAGTGTGGTTTGGGGTGGGGGGGTGTTTCCCCCTATATTTAAACGGATTCAATTTTAGCCGTATTTTGGTGCCATTAGCTTTCAAAGGTTTTTGTTTGTTTTGTTTTGTTTTGTTTTTTAACTTGAAGACTTAAATTTCCAAATCTAGATATCCTGGTTTTCAGGGATGGGATGTTTCCTGTGGTGTGGCTACACTTAACCTCCTTCTGGTTCTTTAGTAGGGAAGTTGGAATGTTAATATGCCCTGCCCACCATTAGCAGCCTCTGGTATAGGCATGCTTGGAGAGGTTATTTTTCCTGGTTCATTTGTCCTCCCCTCCTTCTCTTTTTAGTGGGCATAGAGCGGTATGTTGTATGGTACGTGTGCCCTGCCTGGTGACAAGGCTGGAGTTGGCTGGCAGAGGTGTTCCACATTCTGATCGCTCAACCCCCAGAACACTATTGCCCAGTGAGAACCGGGCACTTTGCAGAGCAATTCATAACTCACGGCATGGTCAGTGCTGACTTCTGTCAGGCATAGAAGTGAGACTCCTGTGATTCTTACTAAGTGTGTCTTTTCCTTTTGTCTGCCAAAAATAAAACTTCTGTTTCTCCACAGTGATAGATATATAGTCATTTAGCATTATATTTAAGAAAAGCTTGATATTTGAGGTTTTATGGATTTTACACAAAAATGAAAATTACATTTAATGGTTGTTTAACTTTATTGATTAATGGAAATTGCTTATTGACTTGGGAGGGCTTTTTTGGTTGTTGTTTTGCTTATATACTTGTGTACCCAAAATTGTTACTTATATTATAACTTGTCCTTAATTTTTTAGAGCTTATTGGTTGGGAGAAATTCTGAGTGTCTTAGAACATTTTAGTGTTTAAAACGCTCTTTGCCTGATAATTTGATATTTTCAAGGTATAGTGTCTTCACATTCCTAAGCTTTCAAAAACTATGTACAAATACCAAAACTTTTGTGCTCCCCCCCCATCCCAAACATATATTTAATTTCCTAATCTATTTGCCTCTAGGGTTACTTTATTTCTGAAGGAACAGTGGGATTAATATTTTTTACAGTTACATTTAAAAGACAAATAGTAAGGGCAAATATTTAATTAGTTTAAAATTGCTATGATAGTATACTTTCTCTTATTATTTAATTTCAAAAATTTTTTATTTTCATTTGTAAGTCTGAAATAATCAAGTTTTCTTTCCTCTGAAAAATTGTATAATAAAATTCATGTACCACACCCCAGCTATTTTTCTCAGCAAATCACCTCACTGCTATTTTTAGAGAAATGAAATTTTAGTTTAGATGGTTTCTAAATTTCTACGTCAGAGCACCCAAATTATACAAGTCATTTAATAAAAAATGCTGATCCATTCATTCTTATCTTAGATGATCCCCCAGAGTTAGCAGCTCACACTGTCCAGGTTTGGAACAATAGTTATGGATAATGAGAGGCTATTTATATTTGCATACAGTTAGCAGTATTCTTAGACATGCAACACCCTGTCTCTCCTCATGCACTTGACAACTTGTAAGCAATAGGTGGATAGGTGAGATTAGGTTGGAGGCAGCAAATTGTCCCCAAAGCAGATACTCTACTGCATATTCTGTGGAGTCACATCCAAGTCCATTTAATTTATGTTAATATAACTGTTTGTCCCCAGCTCTGATTATAGTGCAGATTTTAGACTACTTCTGGCCATTTTGAGACACCTGGAAAGGTACGCTCCACCAACGTCTAAGTTAAAACCTTAGGCCTCTCTCTTTTCCCTCCTTGCACTTAAGATGCTGGACTACTTGGTTCTGATTCTTTCCCAGATTATGATTTGTTTAAGACAGGTTTTCAATTAAATTTTATTTGTAGCTTGATATCCTAGACATATTTGGACTGGGCTTGGGTTCTCATCCCAGCTCTTGTGCTAGATGGGTTTCTTCATTTTTGGTTGCTTTATCTGTAAAATGGAAATAACTTTTTTTTGATGTGAGCATTAGATGAGATAGCCCATGTGCTTTTAGTAGGCGTTCCTCAAATATTAATTCCCCTAACCCACCTTGCCTTTATGTTAGCCCCATCTATATACCATTTCTCCTATTGGCTTTTTTGCTTTTTTCTGACTGAAAGTAATACATGCTCATATTTATTCACCCCATTCAGACCTACTGATCCCATTATTTTCTGTCTCTGTTTTTTGTGATTGTATATGCCTACGATATAAACATAATCTTAGGGTTTTGCATTTTAAAAAGTTGTGTGGTTTTTTTGTTGGTTAAAAGCTTGGGCTCTAGGGTCAAACTGATCTTGAATCCTACCTATGTGACCTGGACACATTACTCAATCTCATTCTCAGTTTCTTCATCTGTGAAAGAGGGTGATAACAATACCTGCTTCATAGGATTGCTGTGATGATTAAATGGGAATTGCACATAAAGCCTTTAGAATGATTCCTGGTGCATGACTTTTAGATAATACTTTCCTCTAAAGATTTTTAATATTTCTGAATGTGAATTTTTCGATATGAACGAGTTCTTGACAGTATATACAGTGATACTAATGAGTATTTGAGTACAGATAGAATGTCATAATTACCTTCATGGGACAAATAAATATTTTTGTGTCAGTAAAATAATTAGAATTATATTCATAGGAACTTTCAGCAGCTTGATTTTGGCCTAAACTTTGCTGTTGAATTCTGAGTTGGCAAATGCAGAGGAGTGCTAAGTACACCAGTGGGCAAAGAAGGTGGATTTACTTTACTCCTAACTGCTCTTAAGCTCCTGAAGTTACCAGCACGCAGGCACGTGTTCGTGCGTGCGTGTTGCCGGGATTGGAAGGCACTGAATCCATTGGTGCTTTGGGTGGCTTCACCTTGGGAGGGCTGGATGTTTACCTGAGGTGATGGTAGGAGTCGCGCAGGTGCTCTTTCTCATTTCTTTAACAGTAACTGTGGTCCTTTTAATACAATGACACATTCTCTGCCCTTGGGAAGTTTATAGTCCAGTGAAGAAGAAAGAAAACCTGACATTTACCATATTGAAAGATAAGGGATGTATTTGCCTGGAGGAAGGAAACCTATTTATTCTGGCCTAGGAGCAAGTGAGGATTTTCCAGGGGTGTTTTTGCCCTAAGCAAATGGGAGGAGTTAGGCATTCCAGAAGGTTAGACCTGCAAGAATGAATAAATGCCTAAAGACACAGAAGTACGTTGTGTTGCAAATTGAGGAGTTGTAGGAATAAGAATAAATAGTGGGTGAGGGGAAGTCAGCCTGGTCAAGTCCTAAGGAGTTTATGTGTAGGCTAAGGAGTTTGGATGCCTTTTGCATTTATAAGCAGACCCTGAAGGCCTTTGGCCAAGTGAATTATTTCTGTTGTAGAAGACTTGAGTTGTACAAAGGATGGAACAAAGGAGGGCAACACTGGAATTAGACCAGTGAGACAGCTGCTGAGAAGAGATTGGAGGTTCCAACTAAGGTCATGGTGGTGGGCAGTGGGCAGTGGAGATGGAGAGTGTGGAAAGGCTGGTTTCCGAGGTAAAGTGGTCTGTGTAGGCCCCAGGAGACCGCATGTACATTTGGAGATCATCGTCCTGTGGGTGACAGCTGATGTTGCAGAAGTAAACACTTTGGCATAGTCAGCGGTTCTTAGTCTTTTTTGAGAATATGATGAACTTAATGGACCCTTGTCCATAAAAATGCATTTATTCACATTCACAACTTTGTACATTTGGTTTGAAACTTGGGATAATCACCAAGTCTCTGGGTAGATGTAGAGTAGACATTAAAATGAGAAACTGAAAATGTTTTGTTTGACTCACACTTTTTGTTGTGTGTGACTTTATCCCTGCCATTTTATAGATGACGAAACAGATTTATAAAATGATCTTGTGTTTTAACAGTGTAAATGAACTGTTGACATAACAAAAAAATTAGTGTCTTTTGTGGGAATATTTGGATTTTTATCCTCTTTTGAAAAAAATTGGAAAATCTGAAGGCCCTGGGTCTACATTTTTTTTTTTTAATTGCAACAATTTACTGGAACTGGTTTGAGTCAGCAGCCTTTTGATGAGCAAAGTTTGCCAAAATCTACCCCTGGCCCACCCTCGTGGCCCATGTAGGTGTTTCATTTTGCATCTCTATAAATTAAGTGTCTGGGCAAGAGGAAGTTAAGCCATTGAGTATCCTGGAAGGAGAGATTTTCAAGAAAGAGAAAGTGGTCAACAGAGTCAAATGCTACAGAGAGGGCAAGTAAGATAAGGATGGAACAATGTATGTGGAATTTAGCAACAAAGAGGCCATTAGTTTCAGATTCTTAGAACAAAGGAACTTTGAGAACTATAGCTATAATTTAGGATTTTTTCTTCTTGTCCTACAATATAAGGTTTCTTTAATAATTGAGAGTGACTGAGGAATGGATGGGAAATCAGAAAGCATTTATTATAAAGGATGATTAACTGGAGCTAATAAAGGCTATAACCAAATCAAACACTGCTCATTTTACTACTACTTTCTAGTACAAGAATACCAGTATATAGAAGCTGTATGGAATGTAGAAAGTATTTTTAATATTAGATTTTTAATATGGATTATAAGGAACAATTCTCAGTGGATTGTTACCGTAGCCCCAAGAAGGTGGGAGGGCCTGAGTTAAAGGAGAATTACACTGCACCATTCAGAAAACCACTAGTAGCTGGAGAGTGCATTTTAGCCCTGCAGATTCTAGATTAAAATGATAATACCAATAAACTACTACTTACAGCTTCTAATAGTAGTTAACAGTAAGTGATTACTATGTGCTGGGTGCCATGCTAAGCACGGTTCATGAAATATCTAATTTAATTCCCCTAAATGACTCAGTGAGATGCATACTATTATAATTCTCTCTTTACATATGAAAAAACTAAAACCTAAATAACTTTTCCAAGGTCATAGACCTGCTAATTAGCAGAACCACATTTGAGTACTGTTTCTGATACCCGCTCGAACCAATGAGTGCTCTTAACTGCTGCCCAAGCTCTCCTTTACCTTTCTGATAAATTTAAGTCCGTAATGCAAACTTATTTGTGCAGTGCAGTTTGAGCACAGTATTTGGCACATAATAGATATTCAATAAGGATTTATTTTAAAATACTCTCATTTGACTTTTATACTGAATATTGTTTGTATTTTTGGGTGATAGGCAGTTCTCACTGATCTTTTTCTTCAAATCATATCAATTGATAGACTTTCATCATTTCTAATTTAACTACTTTTCACATTGATATGTGGGTTGTTAGGTTATTTTTAAATCAGTATACTCATCTGTTTAGTATTTCATTACATTTTTGTTACTACATTTGAAGTTAAACCTCATTTAAACAGCTTAAAATAGGGGGAAAACTTTTAAGACTTTAATGTATGTGACTTTGGGATAAGTAAATATTTTTTTCATTTGTATTAAATGTATTATAAAACTAACATTCTGAGAATTTAGGTTCATGCTGGATTTTTAAAAATGTAAGGTATGTTGTAGGTCTAGGCTCTTGAAAGGGCGTAGAATATAAAATTACAGATGGCAATTAGGGAAAAATGCTGGGGCTATGAAATGAGCATGCTTCTGAAACACGAGACCCAAAGAACAGTAATGACAGATTCCACATGGAGGTGACACGGCAAGTCCCAAAGAGAATAATGTTCGTATTTTTGCCAAATTGATTTACGGTTGCTGTTGGGAGACTGAAAGTGCTGTAGGTTGCTCATCTTCCTTACACTCCTCCCTGCTAATGTTTTATTCCGCTGTATTTGCCCACTACACCTGTAAGAAAGGACTTGTCTTATTTTCAATTAAATTCAGCATAGAATATCAAGCGTTTTATTTATTTATTTTTTTAAAGATATTATACCTAACCATATTTTCTACTCTTGAATTCCAGAATATGGATATGTTTACTGTGGAAATATTCTTTCTTTGAGACTATTCTCAGTAATAGTTACTTTTGCTTTTTGGTAATAATTAAATAAGAATATATTCTACTGCTACTCTAAAGTGCTAATTACTTGCATCCTCTTCTTTAAGGGAGCATGGATCTGTTTCTATTCTAAGCAAGTGATTTCATAGCTGAAGATGATATCTGCTATAGCTGTTAATAAATTTAGTCTGGTTAGGATTTTTTTTTTACTTTTTTAAGTGATACTCATCATGTATTCAAAGCTAGAGTTTAGGTATAGTTTTTCATCATGGATTAGACATGCCATATAGTATTTAAGTATTAGGGTCTATAAAGGTATTGGATTAAGATCATGTGGATTTTATATTTATATATTCTGTTTTTCCTCTCTTTATATACTAGAATAAATGTCAAAGAGTGATGGCCATGTGAACTTCACCTTTAGTGGAGTAGAGGTAAAGGACTTCATTTGTGGGAGGCTAGATGTAAAGAATGAAAAAAAATGTTGGTTTTTTTTCCCCCTGAGATCTGGCTTAGTACTTTTGTCATGATTTCTTCTTAATTAAAAAGGAAATACCTATTAGAGAAGACTAGATGAATAGTTGTTTCCAGTTTATAGATGAAGTAATTTTGATACTATATAATACTCACTTAGGAGGAAGTTAGATTTCAAAGCAGAGGGCTATTTCCCCCCAACATTCTTCTCCTTTATGGTATATAAAGTGAGTCTCATTATATCAGGGAATTAACAATGTAAATATAAAGATCAAGTTGAACTTTTAAAAAGAGGAACTTGAAAATGGAGAACAGTTGATTGTTCAAGAGGAAGATGGAAAGAATGATAGAAAGTTGGCTTTTAGTAAGACTTTAAAACATTAAAAATCAAAGAAATGGGAAGAAAAATTAATCACAGATGTAAAACAGTTAAGGTTGAAGAGACATTGTTTACAAGATGTTGAAATTAAACACGTTTTTGTGATGGCATAGAGGAGATCTGCGAGAGCTTCGGCACCTTGTGGCAAATGGTGAAAGAGGGCAAATGGATAAATTAATGAGTTCTTACATTTAGAAGGAAGTTGAATAGGCAGATTTTAATTATTCTTATATGTACTTTTAAACATAATTTGCTAAATAGACAATTGGATAGTATATTGTATGACATTTATTGATGAAACATTTGTGGTTACTTCATGATATATACTGTAGTCAAAAATCTTAAAGCTTCTACATTATACTACCTTATATATGACTATGGCTATTAGAAATTACTGTGTAGACTATCTACAACACCAATTTAGTGATTTAAAAAATTATTTAATCATCAGTGGGTGAATTAGTAACCAGTGTTTGGGGTGGATAACTGGAGTTAAGAAGCTGTTTCTGTAGGCAGCATATACTTATTGAGTACCTATTAACTTCTAGGCCCTGGGATAAAACGGTGAGCAGAAAACTGTTGTCCTTCTGGGAGCTTAATTTTTAGGAGTGAAGACAACAGGAAAATAAGCAATTAAAGTAGAATGTTGTGAGTGCTCAAAGAGGGAAATGCACATACCTCAGTGGAGCCTGTAACTAACTCAGTCTTTGGGAATCTGCATCTGGTGATGACTAAACTGTGTCTGAAGAATTAGATTGGGGCTGGCCAGAAGAGGGGGCACAAAGAGAGAAGATGTCCATTGCTCTGAGAGAGCAGCCTGTTATTAGACTTGGTGACACTAGAGGAACCTGGGATGCTCAGAGTTGTGAGGTATCTCCTCCAATTATTCACTTCCTTGCTTTTATATGCATCTCATCTCATAGATTATAATCTTCTAAGGGGAAAAATTATATCTTTTACTATTACTAATATATCCTCCACAGCTCCTGGGAAAATGATGGACTTTTTATAACTTTAAAATAGGTAAATATTTGCCATTAAAGCTAGAATCATGTGAATTTGACATAGTGAAAATGAATTGAATTGAGTAACTTCTTTAATAACATGTTGATTCATTAAAAAATAGAAAAGTATTACAAAATAATATGTTGCAAAAATTATATAATAAATTTGTTTTTTGATTTTATTTTATTTTGATGTATTTTAATATATAGAATTTTAAACGATATTTCTGGTTAGTGATGGCAGAATACTGACATCTCTGTTTTCCTTACTCTAAACCAAGTGAAATAATGAAAGTGAGAAATAAAAAAGAACTCAATCTTTGGTAACTAATGAAGCCTTATCAGAATTCTTGTATATGAATTGCTGCTATTAAATGCAGTGAAAATTGAACAAGGGCAAAAGAGGATGGATGCCAGGAGAGGATGATTTCCTCTATAGAACTCAGGCAAAGTGAGGGGAGAAGCTTTCTTCCAAATAAGTGACTCACCGTGGGGACAAAACCAGTAACTCTACTTGAAATGGCCAAGTTGATAAGTGCATTAGGCTCCCTGAGTGGCAAGAGAGATGGGGTCAAATTACAGACTGTACAGTCATAGTATTTTTGCAAGAAGTTTAGAGTAGAGGACAAACTGGCAGCAAGCAGCCTTATACCTGCTAATGTTGGTCACCTGAAGAGAAAGCCTAAGTTATCATCCCCTAAAAGTCTGTCATATGGACCTCTGTCAGTTGGAGAGACTAGTCTAACATTGAGTCAAGCCTCAAGGGTGAAGTATATAAATGATAAGATGACAAAAAGAGATAATGAATTGATGGAACCAGGGTATAAAATGTAAGAGAAAAATATAGTCATTATAGAAATGGTTATTTTTCAAAGCAGCAAATATGCACTCTAGCTAGGGATATTGGAAGTAAGCTGGAGAAATTTGAACAATCCAAAATGGAAAAAGTAAAAATTAACACGATGAAAGAGAGAGAATATAGTAAATCTAGCCTACCAGTAATGAAGCAGAAAAAAATTTAAGACATTAAGGAAGAGTTTCCCACAATATAATACTTGAAATTCTAGCATGGTTTTTAGTCTTTAAATATAAAGACTTTTATTGTTAGTCAAAATGGGAAAAAAAGTCAAGCCTCATAAAATGAAGAGGCTGAACTCAAGTGTTTCCATTCTAGAAAACATGAAAAAAAATATATACAAGATCAGTAGACAAAAACATCATATGACCCAAGAATTTTATGTCCAGGTAAGCTATAGTTTAAATATAATACCAATTGACATATATTTTCAGATAGAAAAACCATGACTTCTTTCTCATAAGTCAGCCTTGGCAGTAAGGGAGTGGGGGAGGGTTGGGGGTGGGTAGAGAAGAGAGGTGACTATATTCTAAATTACTGAATCAACTAATTTAGTTGAAAACTAAATTAAATGAATTAGTGATTAGCACTGAATAAATTTAAATGTAGAACTAATATTAAAATGTTATAAACTATGCCAATGTGGAAATAATAACATGAGGAAAAAATATTGAGTTGAGGATGGGTAGTTACAAAAATGGGAATTTCTCTTTGTTCATAACATGAGCTCAAACATGATAATACTAAGCATACTGATTTTCTTAGTATGCAGCAAAGAAATGTTATCTAAAAGACAGACTACAAATCTTCTAATTAAACAGGCTATGTAATGCAATATGTAATACAAAGATAGAATCAAAAGCTGAAAGCAATGCAAAAAAATAATAAAATTAAGATGAAGTATTTGCCATATAATTAAATATAAAATTATAAATTGGATAAACTCATTTATTAAAAGAAAATGATATTCAGAATAGAGCAAAAAAGTCAAACCCATTAAGAGATGCCATCTAAAAGGGATCAACAAATAATATTTTAGTAAGTATTTTAGGCTTTGCAGACATAAAGTCTCTTTTGCAGCCACTTTGTTATAGTGCAAAATCAGCCATAGACACCCTGTAAATGAATGAACAGGACAGTATTGCAATAAAACTTTTTACAAAAACACTCTGGGCCAAATTTGTCCCGTAAGCCACAGTTTTCTGACCCATGATTTGAAATAGTGCCTTAGAAAACTTGAGTGAAATGATGGACAAAGACTTAACAGGCAAATTTTAAACCCCAAAATTGAGAATCCAGATATTTGTGTCAGACAAGGTTAATTAAATTCAAGACAGTCTAGTGGTCATGAATCTCATATGTCAAATAATACAGCTTTAAAATTTATAAAACAGTATAATGAGAAACAGATCAGATTATAGTAGGAGATTTCGATTCATCTTTTTCAGCTCTTGATAGAGCAACCAGCCAAAATAAGTATTAACATAGTGGACATTAATAGCTTGATATATGATATACCAAAACAATGTACCCTGGAAATAATACTCTTTATCAAGAGTACTTATTAGGCTCTAAAGAAAATCTCAGTCAAATCTAAAAAGCAGAGATATATACAGATTATACTCCCTATTCTTAACTGGAATTAAAAGAAAAACATAAAACTCTACCATCTGAAAAAAATTAAATAACTTGGGTCAAAGGAAAAATTTAAAAAATCAATTTCAAGTCAGGTAGAAAGTGCTAATAATAAAAAAATCTTTGTATTAGTACCTATGGGAAATGGCTAAAGCAGTACTTAGAGGAAAATTCATAGATGTAACTAAATTACTAAGCAAGAAAAAGTGAAAATAACAAAATTCAGCCCAAGAAGTTACAAAAAAAAATTAATAAAGTCAATGGAAAGAAAGCCATGTTATCATGGTTGAAAGCAGAAATTGATGAATTAGAAAACATACATGGAGTTACTAATAAATCCAAGAGATTTTGTTTGTATTTTTTCCCAGAGGATATTGCTAAAAATATGAAACAAACCTCTACTGAACCTACCATGAACAAATGAAGAAAGCACAAATAGCACATATGTGTGTGAATACACACAATATGAGAGTGAATCATATATATTTAGGAAATTAAATATAAGTGGTCACATTGCTAAATTATATGCAGATAAATTTGAAAACCTGGTCCACTGCACAAAACAGTACTAAGCTCAGGCATCCTCTAAGGAACATTGTAACTGCAATGCCTTTTAACTTGTTTAAGAACAGAGAAAGAGATTTTCTATTAATAAATTATTTTTTGAAATATATTGATATCAAATTCTGACAAAACACACAAAAAAATGGACTATCCTCAAAATACGGAAATCTTAAATAGCAAGTGTAACTCAGCAACACATTAAAAGAATGTGTTAAAAGACTAATGACCAAATTGCTTTCATCCCAATAGTGTAAACAGAGTTCAGTATCAGGAAATGCTAAACACCATATTTTAAAAAATACAAAAAAGAAAAATGATCATCTTCCCAGAAGCTGAAAAAGAATTTGGTAGAATTAACCATCAATTCTGATTTTTTAAAAAAATGAAACAACTTTTAATAAAATAGGAATTACTTGATACTTCCTTATCAGAAACTACATCATGATAAAAATCAACATTATTCCAACCATTGACTCAAAGCAGTGTCATTCGCTTAAAGTTAGGAATAATAGTGGCCTCCATTATTATTAATATTGTTCCAGCAGTTTTGGGCAATTCCAATAGGAAAGAAATATTTGTGAGACTTGAAAAAAAGGGGAAATCAATTTTGACAGGTATGATTGCATACCTAATATGTCAAGAGTGGAAAGTAACCATTGCCCTTCCTACCCTTTCATTCCTGCCCTCAGACTTCTTTGATTCATAAAATAGTATTCATATAGCTATATAGGTTGCTTTTTTCATAATGGCAATCAAGTAGATTCTGTAAATTACTCTTTTTATTATATAAATCCAGTATATTTTTCCCCCTAAAGTTCCTATAGATTTACTTGAACTAATTCATTCAACATTTATGTTTTCCAGGTGGATGAGCAGGCCAAAGAGAGTGTAAAAATGAAACAACATAAGTTTGCTTTGAAATATTTCCTGTCCTGAATGTCCAGACCTTAGGGCAGCTAAATTTAAATTTTTAGTTCAACTTTTCTTCCTTGCACTCTAATAAATTGAAAAGGAAATGCTCTTGTTTTGCATTTGTGTATGGTTAGGTTTACTTAGTAATGAATGTGATTTTTATTAACTAAGCTAATATTTTAGGGTTTATTGGGAGTTTCCTACTTGAAATGCTTCTCAAGGGTAATGCAAATTTTCTGTCTTTATCATCAGCAGCTAGAATGTAGTAATAAGAATTAACATTTACTCGTCTAAATAATAACTTCCATTTTTTTCAGTGCTTAACATATACAAGGCAGGGTATGTAATATGTTGTATACTTTGTATCATGTGATCCTTAGAGCAATTTGTTGATAACATAGCTACTGATATTCCTATGTTTACAGATGAGAAAACTGAGGCTAAATGATTTGTTCAAGGTTAACACCATAAGTGGCAGATTTTGGACTTGAGCAAACATGCCTTCTGACTCCTCAAGCATTTTTATATCTCATCATTCACTGGTCTAAGGAATTTCTTAATTTTTAATTTTTTTTTTTTTTTTTTTTTTTTTTTTGGTGGTGGTTCCCTGGCTGGGAGGGAATTTCATAATGAGTTATGTAAAGGAGAGAGTATTTCTTGAGTTTTTTGGTAGCTAGTATCTCAGCTGTTCCATCAGCCATGTGGGTGGCTTTCAGGGTGTGGAGAAAGTGGCTTAAACCACATCAGCCTACTGCAATGTTGACTTGACAAATGAGTTGGTTTAGTTTCATTGTAGACTGTGTGGTGTTTTGATATATAAATGCTATTGCTGGGTCTTTTGTGTTTAGAGAGGTAGGGAGTATTGTGTGATTTCTTCCTTCCATTTTCTTATTAAAAATCCAGGGACTCATAAGCCATAATTATTATTCTATTTAGTGTAATTGAAAGTGCCATGTAGTACAGAGCACTGAACTGAATGGTGGAGTGTGGTCGTGTGACTGGTCTTTGGACTCGAAGTTTATAGTTTGGATGGGATAAGTGTGTGGGAAGATTAGAGGGAAAATTACTTTTTTAAAAAACAGGGATTTGGTTTTTTGGTTGTTGTTGTTGTTGTGTTTTTTTTTTTTTGTATTTCATAGAAACATTTGTTACAAATTGCCAAATATGTGCCAACATATCAAAAAAATGTAGACTTTTTCAGCGAAGTTTTAAGTTTTTAGAGTTCATTCCATTGGCATTGTAAACAGGTTTGGGTTCTGAAAATAGGTATAGCCTGCAACCACCAGTAATGAAATACAAGGGAAAAGACCTGCTACCTTAGGACATCTGTTTGGTGGAAGACCCCTAACTGCTTTGAGGTATTTCCAAAACCTGACCAAGGCAAAAGTTACTTAGTTCAATTTGGAGGGGTAAGATAACTTAATATTTTATGATACCTCTTATTATTTGAATTCGATATTGAGATGTTGAATTACAATAAAGAATCCATCCCATTAGAATGGTGATAGCCTAGTATTTGACTTCCCAGGTGAGCAATCTTTGCTTATTTCTGTTTGTTAACTAGGCCTTTTGATATTTTTGTAGACAATCTGCTTCATCTTGATTCTGCAGCATTCCAAACTCTGGTATCCTTGGGGGTCTCTTAACAGTGCTATGGTGCAGAAGATTTAAAATCAGGTATGGCTGTGGGGCCAGAAGTCCCTCAGTGAAATTCTCAACTTAAATCTGCTGTACACTCTCTGATTTATCACTTGGGTTTCTTTTTTCTGTTTTTGTTTGTTTGTTTGTTTTTTTGTTTTTTGTTTTTGTGGTTTTTAGCTGATGTTCACAAGGAATAGAGTCACGTGATGTATGAAGGGAAACATATACACTTCTCTGAGGTTGACAATAAGCCCTTGTGCTCATATAGCCCCAAACTGTGCAAGCAGCGGCGACTCAACGGCTACGCTTTCTGTATCAGACACGTTCTGGAGGACAAGACTGCCCCCTTCAAGCAATGTGAATATGTGGCCAAGTATAACAGCCAACGCTGCACCAACCCCATCCCCAAATCAGAGGATCGTAGGTAAGAGCTAATGATGGGAATCAATTTTTTATTTGATTAGTAGACTTGGATTTTTTCTTTTGTCCTTTTTAAAAAATACAATGCATTTAAATGTCGCATTGTGGGAGTAATCTAAACTTTGGAATGCTTCTAAAGATGAGAGATGGAAATTTTTAAAAAATGAAGTAGTAAATTTGGGGAAGTATTTGAAAAGTATGTTTGAGCGTTTCCTTTTTTATTGAGTTAATAGACTTTTTAGGATTATTAAAAAATTTCTTTTTCCCTGAAATTGTTGCTTGAAGTCTTGGACTGACATGTTTGTTTTGCAGCCTTTTAAAGTGTTCTGACTTCTCTGCTTAGTTTTGTCATCTGTCTAAATGAGAAAAATTACAAAACTACTTAGGTATTATAATTCATAGTAGTAAGTTTGGAATTTTAAATCTGTGCTTGAAAGGTAGCAAAGGGTGTATACTTTCTGGAAAAGAATTATTCAAAAGAATGGTTATTTAAATCATTCCTATCAGTCTTCTAAGGAGTGTTTGGCGTTGTTATAATCTTGCCTCTTGTGGTTAAAAAGAGATCCATATAGGGTATGTTTACTATAAATTAAAAACTAATTTCAGAGTGAGAGTAGGCTGCATCACTAGAATTGTGAATTTATGATTTGCTGAATTGAAGAAAAAAGAAAACGAGGGGTGTTTTTCAAGGAGTCATGCATGTTACTCATCTTTCCTGTTCTTAGTAAATTCACACTCTATTTCACATGTAATCTCTTCTTCATGTCTCTTTTTCTTCAGTTCTCCAGAGCCCATGTTGAACATTGTAGGTTAGTACAGAGAGATGCATACTTATTGTCCAAAAAGATAAATACCTAAAGTATTTATCTTTGGGTAGAAAATTTGAATTTTTCACTTCTACCTTTAAAAAATATGCATGCAACTTTTGTCCTTTTTTTATACCTAAGCGAATGTCACCTGCATAAATTGGTTGTAAAGGAGTCATGTATTGTACATGTCATGGTGAGCAATGTTTATACTTTTAGGGTGAAATAAATAATTTGTGTTGGTAGAGGCTCCACCAAAATGAGTGTAGTATAATGTGGTGATTTGGGAATACTCCGTTAGAATTTCTAATGTGCACTTAAGGCTTCAAATTACAATACCTGAAAGTTAGAAACAGCTGCTTAGTGAGGCACGGAATAAAATTTTAATCTCAGGTAAGAAAGAGACCACTGTGTTAGGTTAAACATATCTATCCAGTTGGTTTTAGCAGATTGAAAATGATAATTTCTTACCCCTTCCCTTTTTAAACTTGAAGAATGAATGAACTTGGATTAAATTTTTACATTGAGCTCCATTTTAAACATATCTCTGTAATAGTGTTTTAAATTCAGTTTATCACAGTTGCAGTTGTCAACCTTGGATATTTTTCATTTCAGCTGAAGCAAGTATTATCTGTAGCAAACAACAAGAGGTAAAGTGGGAGTTGCTCTGAGTTTGTCCAAAATGTTAATTCTGTGAAGCATATGTCTTTACTGTTATAGTCTAAGCAATTTCCTCTTTTTAGAACAAGATAAGAAGGGAAGGGACTTTGGCTCTGTCAAGAGAATCTATACATAATAAGTATTAGGTTACATTTTTTTTTTTTTCAAAACTGGTTCAAGACTATATGAATGCAAATGGTATTAATACTTTGATGGTTTGTAGGGCTCTTTGAAAATAGAATAAAGTAGACATTAGTAGAAGGTACGTACTATTCTTATGTTACCTCAAGAAATCCAGGTTGAATCCATGTAAGAATGTGGCTAAACCTGTGTAAATATTGATAATTGTAACCATACTACATGAAATACTGTAGAAAAGGTTAATACTCTTTTGAAAATATGCTTTCATTATTGTTAATATGCTTTGGACACTTAAGGATTTGAGATGGCTTAAGTATTGTTTTAGAAAAAAAAATTTCCAAGGACTTGTAATTGACAAAATGATCTGGTTGGTGGTCAGCTATAGGAAGCTTCTTAATGTCTGGTGTCTAGCCTATCTGGTTTGCATTATAAATGCTAACTGATGGTATTCCACCTTCTAGAAATACAGTAGTGTTATATTCAGTAGAAGTACTGGTATAATTGAAAAGTAAAGTTCGTTTTCTAACATACTTGTAAAGTGGGAAGCTAAGGTGCATTATTGTGGCTTTGGTTTCTCAGCAATAAGTGGTTATATGAAGTTGGTTATTCTATATAATATTTTAAATTTAAGTTTGCTATAATTTTATGTACTTTTTTAGTAGTACATAAATATTTACCAAGAAAATTTCTTGTTATCTATGTGTTTATTATTAAAAGCAGTTTAAGTTATAATTCACATACCATACAATTCACCCGTTTGAAGTGTACAATTCCGTATTTTTTAGTATGTCCACACAGTCTGATTTTACACCATTTTCATTTCCCCCAAAAGAACTCTATAGCAGTTACTACCCTGGATAGTCATTCTTTTAGACTAGAAATTCATATTTGCGTACTTATTTTACATGCTGTTCATAACTAAGTAAGCTGTTTTAATTCCAGTAATGAAGAATTTTCCCTTTTACAGAGGCCAAGTTTTTAAGAGTTCAGACTCTGTGTTGTGGTAGTGCTGCTGGAGTGGCTGGGGTGGGCTGAGGGTGAGGTAGGAGACGGACTGTGCGCGCAACCAGCCTCTGCTGTGTTACATGATGAAGCAGGTAGTAGCCTCATTTACCCGGTCAGGCGGCCCTGTGTAAATGAGCAGAAAAGTCTGATTTCCAGTTTCAAAGAAACTCACCTCATTCCCACCTCCCACTTAAAAAAAAAAATCCTTTTGTTAATTTGAAAATGAGTTGAAAACAACAATGAAAAACCATTTACTCTTTATTGGGATGCTTCTGGTGTAGTCCAGATATTCCTGAAGCTCTTTCTCTTGTTGGCCACAGCTTTATGAAATCTGTTTTGTTTAAGGTGTGTATAGTGAAGAGTTACTGCAAACCTGCTAGGTGTATATATACACACACAGAGATACACAAAATAGAGTCTCTTTACTGTCTGGAAAACTTTTTCTAAATAGTCCTAATTAAAATTAAAGAGTGCCTCTGATAGATTTATTTCTAAGACAAACCAACAAAACATTGTCTCCTGATTATTTGGTGAACCTGTATTTTGACAATTAGTAAAAAAATTATTTTTTTGATGCAGCTCAAAGAGTTTGAGGATTAACATTAATTATTTACTTTATTGCCTTTTTCCCAAACTGTGTTCTGTGGAGATGTCACAAGTGTGCTGCAATAAAAGTAGGTGCCATTTTCAAATGAGTTTGGCACTCACTGCTGGGCGGGTACATTTCCACCTTGGAGCATAATGCACATTGCCATCCGAAATGCCTTGACAAGTTGTTCAGCAGGAACAAACAAAATCGTTGTCTAATTCTGTTTAAGCCATCATTTCCCAAATTTATATGAGCATGGAACACTGTTTATAGGGCATACTGGTTAACATACTGTGGGACTGCATGAGGAATATCAGTATGGAAAACACTACTTTTCTACTGGTTCATAGGTTTTCAGTGTGGTTTATTGGAATAGTATGCATTCTATGCATTCTACCTTCTCATTATGGAGAAGGATTCTGTTCTTTCATAGCAGATTTAAAATAGCATTTACATGACAAAAGTAACCTCATTGGTGAAGACATGAAGAGCCTTCATGAGCTTTGATTTTTAGTCCAGGTCTTAGCTCTGTCGCTTTACTTTCTGTAAAGTTTAGTTTCCTTATCTGTATAAAGAGCATTATTTCAGTTGCTACTGCAGGCAGAAACCAGGGGAGATGATCCTTATGCTTGTATCTGGCTATTGATGAACTCATTTCATCTATAATCCCACTAACTAGTTTTATTATTTTCTCCTTCCTATTTTCTCTCTCTCTCTTTCTGTCTCTCTCTTGTCTGTCTGTCTTTCTCTGTCTGTGGAACATACAGTGGACACTTGACATTCTTAAGGGTTATGTCATGTGACCTTTGTACATCTCCAAATACTTAAAAGGCATTGGAACTTGTATATTTTTTCCCATTAGAGAATTTTAAGTGACTCTTGATGAGTTACTTAATTTGCTATGAATAGTGAATAACGAAGCAGTATGAGCAGCAATAGCTGGGCGGTAAACCAAGGCCACTCACTACTTGACTGACTTGCTTTTGTCTGACAGCCTCAGCACGTGGACAGTTCACCTGTTTGCTTCAGCAAAATTGTGCGGACTTTGAGGATTGCTTGGAAGTAATGGAAATTGCATATATTAAATCCATGAATGCCAAGAGTTACTATAGTCATGCATTTTTAACATATTAGGATTCCCATTGTATAATATGTGGTTTCATATTTTACTTTTCTTAATATGAATCATGAACATTTTTTCATGTATGTGTGTATTTTCAAAGGTACTGCAACAGCCACTTGCAGGTACTTGGCTTTATCCCGAAAAAAGAGAGGAAGAAAAAGAATGATCCTATAGATGAGGTGAAGGTCCGGCACCAGATGGATACCATGGCCTTTAGCCTGACGGTGCCCTCGTTGGCCTTGAAGATGCCCAATGGACTGGATGGAATGTCCCTCTCTCCACCAGGGGCAAGAGTCCCTCTCCACTACCTGGAAACTGAATTGGAAGACCCATTTGCTTTCAATGAGGAAGATGATGACCTAAGGAAAGGGGCAACTGTGAGAAAGAAGTTGCAGAGCAAGTTGGCCCAGAATCGGCAGCGCCAGAGAGAGACAGAGATTTTAAAAGTTCGGCAAGAGCACTTTAGTCCCCCTCCTGCACCTTCACAGCAGCAGCCTCCGCAGCAGCACTCCCACCTGTCACCTTTATCCACTTCTTTAAAACCTCCAGCGCCACCGCAGGGTTTAGTCTGTAAGTCACCTCAACCTCAGAACACCAGCCTACCAATGCAGGGAGTGGCCCCCACCACACACACTATAGCACAAGCAAGGCAGTTGTCTCACAAGAGGCCTCTGCCCCTCCTGCCATCCAGTAGGGCTCCTGTTGTGGACCCACCCAGAACTGACCGGGTCCTTATGAAAGCCACAGCCTTCTCTCCACATTTCTCTTGTATAAGTCGACTGCAGAGACTGGTGAAACTGTGCACCCAGAAACATCAGTTGGACACTGATCTGTTTCCCCATTTAGGTGAGTTGTTACCTGTTTGGCCATATCATATGTGCATAATACAACAAAATGTGCCCTTTTTAACAAGGCTTTACTTTAATGACTACCATGTATGTGGGAGGGGAGAGGAACACTTAGTGTGTTCCAATGAAAGATTCTGTAGGTAGGTAGGTCAGCTTACAGTAAATGTGTTCCTGGAGAAGATAATAAATGGTGAACAGGATACAGAATTAGGAGTTGGGAATTTAGAATTTAAGTCATAGTTCTATTAGCAGCAGCAGTAGTAGTAGTAGTAGCAGCAGCAGCAGCAATAATAGTAACGGTAGTAACAGCAGCAGCAATATTAAAAGGTAGTTGTGTTTGGCTGTACACCTGTATGAGCTCAGTGCCTGTGTGTCTTAAGTTCTTTACATGTCTTATCATAGGACTTTGGAATAATGATAGCATTGTTAATATCTGCCAACAGTTTTTTAGAAAACACCTTTAAAAAAAATTCCCAAAGCAATACCTGTTCATGATTTAAAAGTGAAAAAATACAGTAAAACATTAATATAGTCAAATGTCTATCTTCACTTTGTTGCCTTTGAGTTTTCTTTCTTGCCAAGAAAATTTCTGATCTCAAGTTTATATAGATAGTCTGTATTTTATATTAATAGTGTGTTTTGTTTTTTATTATTTAAAGTTTTAATTAATTTGGAATTTATTCTTGAATGTGGTGTGAATCATGATTTTGACTTTAGGAAAAATTATTTGTATGACATGATAGCAATAGAAAAATGAGAAAAGCATGGGAATTGAGGAAGAAATATAAATAGTCGGTAAACAAATGAAAATCTCAATCCCCATAGCAGGTGGGGAAATGCAAAATAAAGTAACAATTATCATCAGGTGGGCAAAAATTATAACCAGTGTTGGTAAGAACATGATGGAATCTTATACATTGCTGGTGAGTAATGTGACAGTATCTGTTAATTAAAAGTATATGTATAGCTAGCAAACTCACTTTTGGGACAGTCTCCTGTGGATAAGAGTAATCACGATATAAGGATATGTGTTCAATGATGTTTATTGCAGCATTGTTTGCAGTATTAAAAATCTGTAATCAATCTTTGTAACAGGAAACCATGAGTGAATTAGTATATGTATATGTTTTATGTAGTATTATGCAGCTACTAAAAAGAATGAATGAACTCTGTCTTACCTGGTTGTACCCATGATATATTAACTAATAGAAAAAGATCATGAGGTATTATCTTATTTTTATAGAAATAAGCTAAATAAACAAAGCAACATTAGTATATCTGTTGATCAAGTATATACTCACAGAGAGATAGATGTTTGCCTGTTAGGTATGAGCATAGGTGAAATGCAAGAAGATATACACTGCCAGGCTCTTTTTTTTTTTTTTTTAATTCATTTTTATTGTTAGACTTATTGGGGTGACATCTGTTAGCAAGGATTACATAGGTTTCAGGCATAAAATTCTAAAGTGCATTGTCAACTTGTTGTATAATAAGTTCACAACCTAATGTGTTCTCTTTCTATCACCTTATATTTAGCCCCACCCCGTCCTCTCCCACACCCTCCCCCTTCTCCCCTCCCTAACCCACTCGTCCCCAAATAAGCATTAAACTATTGATTGTGTCCATGGGTTATTTGTTTGTTCATTTCTTTTTTCTTTGCTTTCAGTTTTATATTCCGCATATGAGTGAAGTCACACAGTTCTTTGTTTTTTCTGTCTGGCTTATTTCACTAAGCATGATGATCTCCAGGTCCATCCATTTTGTTGCAAATGGCAATATTTCATCTTTTCTTACAGCTGAATAATATTCCATTGTGTGTATGTACCACAGCTTCTTTATCCAATCATACTGCCAGGCTCTTAACTGACTACCACACGGGGATGGAGTTGGACAGGGTGTGTTTTAAGGAGAAGGGAGTGGTATCTCTTCTTAAACTTTACATGTTTCATCTTTTATTAAACCATGTCTGACTTAAGTAATTAAGGAAATGAATAAAACTTTAAAAATATAGATAAACAAACAAACAAACAAACAAAACAACAAAAAAACTGAGGAGTTCCCTGATGGTGTAGCGGCTTAAGGCTTCGGCACTGGCGCTGTCAGCGCTGCAGCCTGGGTTTGATTCCCAGCCGGGGAGCTGCCAACATACCAAAAAGCAAAAAAAATTAAAAAATAAAAATAAAAATATAGATAAACAAAAACAATAAATTAAAACACCTCAAACCTTATTAACACTTATTTGTTAATACCTTGGTATATTTTTTAAGATATATAAAATTGGGTTTCTGCTATACACACATTTTTGTGGCCTGTTTTTTCATAATACAAATTATGTTGTGTATGAAAATACAACGTAGCTGAATACTTTTTCTAATTTGTTATTTCCAGTTTATATGATTGTATAGTGTTGTAAAAAACAATTATTGTCCCATCTATAATTTTTCCTTCAAATAAATTCCTAGAAGCAGAGTTTCTAATTGCAAGCTTTTCTTTTTTTAAAATGATTTTTCAAAGTGTTGCCAAATTTTTCTTTAGAATTATTTTGTCAGTTTCCCTTTCTCTCAGCAGTGTATGAGAATGACAGCTTCTCTACATCTTTCCACTTTTTGTTGTTGTTGTTATGTGGGTAGTTCCCTGGCTGGGAATCTAACCCGCAGCGTTGACAGCGCTAAAGCCTTAGCCACTACACCACCAGGGAACTCCAGTTTCTCTACATCTTTACAGCCCTGGGTATTACGTGACACTATTATTATTATTTTACTTTTGCAAATTTGATAGAAATTTTGCTTTAATTTGCATACCTTAGATTTGAGTGTTTCTCAAATTTTTGACCTTAGAATCTCTTTACAGTTTTAAAAATTACTGAGGGCACCATAGAGTGTGTACGTGTGTTACATCTATTGACTATTTTCTGAATGATGAGTTAAAACTGAGAAATTTTAAAAATGCTAATTAAAAATAAAAGCAAACTCACTACGTGTTAACATCATCTTTTTATGAAAACTGTTCCAAAGCAAAAACAAATATGATATTACAAATGCATTCTTTCACATTTTTTTAATAAATCTTGATGTCTGACTTACTAGAAGACTGTTAAGATTCTCAGTTTGCTTCTGCAGTCCGTCTATTGTTCTATATGATTTGACTATGGCCTACACATCTGTAGTTGGGAAAGAGAGGAATATTTTAATTGTTTTGTCCAAATAATTGTAGGTACTCTTATTTGATTCTACACCAGAACTTGAGAAGTGATAGTTTCTTGCAGATTAGTTACATGTGGAATCTGAAACCACCATATCCTGGAATTTTGCATACTGTCCCATTAAAATCCATTGTTCTGCCTTGTACTTTTGAGTGGATCTTTTACCCATGAAATGTTTTGTAACATCATGTGTTGATCATTTGGAAAATATTGATTTATTGAGTTACACAGATGTTTCAAATGTTGACATACTTCATTATATAAAAATTAAAAATTACATTCATTAATATTGTCACCAGTCTCACCAGAAATATCTGTTAGGAAGTTGTCGTCATACTTTCAGTGATGACTTCAAGTTTTCAAAAAACTTGACCTTTCAACCAAAAATTTGAATTTTAACATTGGCAACAAGTACTGTCCATTGTTTTCCTTGAAGTGACCATTTCACTGTGTTCATTTTAGAAAATAAAAAAGACTACCAAATATCTAGGTCTTAATAACCATTGTTTGTCAGTCACTTTTTCAAGTAAAGATGGTGTTGAATTAAAAAAAGGCAGCAAGTTTAAGTCACAATTAAAAGTCATACAAGTACTTTTCCTCAAGACAACCATCATACTTCCTTTATATGCAACAGAGATGCTTTATGTGTACTTCACATTTAGTCACACAAAATATTATGAAGACATATACTCGAGAATCGAGATTTAATAAAATAAGGAATCTTTAATAAACAAGTGCTCTATCAAGGACATTCTTAAAACTCTTTTTGTTTTGTTTCTATTTCACTGCAAGTCATGGTGTGAAACGTATTAGGATAACTAGTACAATTTGGTGCCACTGCCTTGATTCATGCTGGGGTGCCGGCAGTTTTACCCATCACAGTTGTTTTTTACCATCAATACAAATGTCAACACAGTGAAAAGGCAAATAGTCACCCCAATAAATTTAACAACAACAACAACAAAAAAAAAAGGCAAAAAAAAAAAAAAGTGGAGGCAATAGAAAAAGAAAAGGCAAATAATGTCTTCTCAGTATTATTTTGAAGATAGTGTTGCCCTTAGGAACTTCTCCTCCCTGAGAGGGTTTCAGGGACCCTGGGGATCTATGGACCATGTTTGGAGTAAGAACTTCTATTTTGGATTAATAAAGTAGTTTTGAATATTTGTTCATATACTTTTTTGATCATTTGTATTTCTTATTTATATTGCCTTTTCGGTTTTTCTTCCATTTTTAATGAAGTGTTTCTCTTTTTTAGTGGTTGGTAAGAGCTTTTTATACATATTTCATGGTTATTGTAATGCCTCTCATCCCTCCCATTGTTATTTGCTTTTAAATATCTCTTATAATTTTGGAATTTAGAAGTGAAAATATTTTACGTATTCTCTTTTTAAGGATTTCTTCCTTTTTAATCAGGTGTTTTTTGTTTTTTTATTTTACCCTTGTTTGGACTTTCTTCATTCCAAGAGTATATAATTATATTTACTTATATTTTCTTTTAGTCCTCTTGTTATTTACATTTTAGTTCATCTTTTTGGAACTTATTAGGCATTAGTTTTGAGGCAGAGATCTAACTCTTTTTCTCCCTAATGTTTGCCACTTATTCTACCATTTACTTATATCATTTAATAGATTTTTATTTTTACTTCTTGTAGCTGATAATTTTTTAGCTTTTGAAGTGTTGTATTGAGGGCTGTATCATTTTGAACAGAACAAAAACTTAGAGAAAAAGCATTGCCTTTTTATTTATTTTTTAACTCAAGCATATTAGAGGCACAAGTTTTTATTTTTTTTTTTTATTTTTTATTTATTATTATTTTTTTTTGGTGTTTTATTTTTTTTTTTTGCTTTTTGGTATGTGGGTAGCTCCCTGACTGGGAATCGAACCCAGGCCGCAGAGCTGACAGCACCAGCGCGGAAGCCTTAAGCCACTACACCATCAGGGAACTCCAAGGCACAAGTTTTTAAAACAAAGGTTTTTTGTTTTTTGGAGAAATCAGAAATTGTAATGCACCATTATGACCAAACATAGTCTGCATTCACGTTAGCAAAGAATACTTAAAGAAAAATGCAATCTTGTAATTAGCTTTTGTACTTCTATGTAGGCTAGTTATCTCAGTTACATTAAAACTTGTGATAGTGAAGCCAAGATCAAAGGTTTGCTTTATTAGACAGTTAATTTTACAACAGGAGAAACACTTCCATGTTAATTCTTATTTACTTTTCAACTTAGATATGACTTAGAGAAAGCTTAGTTAGTTGTCTTAGTAGATAGAAATTGTTAAAACTTCTACAGATAACTAGTGTTCTAGTTTTTAAAAGTGTCTTGAGTGTCACTTTGTGTTTGAAAGACTTCACCTTCAACATTTTGAAACTGATGCTGTTGTGATCACTTGTTTTTCAGTTTAAAAAAATTACTAATTATTTTAGTTGAAAGGAAATAACTTCCTTTTTAAGGTGAAGTGACATTTTGGATAGTCATCTTGGAACTAGATTTTAGGTTTCTTTATGCCAGTGGCAATGTGTTATTTAATTTTAAGCATTCATAATTTGCATTTCAGTTAACTTTTTCTTACTTTCCCTATTTGGCACATGTAGACGCATTTAAAATATGGAAGAAATCTGTAAGATCCTTTTTAATATAACTGCGTCTAAGGGTGTCAAGAAGGAAGATGTAGAATACTAGTTATCAAGGTCTCTAATTTAAATTTCATAGCGGTACGAGTATATTCAAGTTATGTAGTCCCACACATTGTCATATTTTAGGCTATGTAGTGACAGTATTTATCAAGACTGCTTCAAGATATAAAACTTTTGAAAGGGTAAAATCCTACTGTCGGAAGCTAACCATTATCCAATTAAAAATAATAGCATTTAACAAAATCAGTAAGCATTGTTCATGCCACTTCTTCCTCTAAACTTGTTTTTCAAAATAGAACACAAAATGTGGCAGCTATTGTTTAAAAGGATTAAAGAAACTCCAGGCCACATTGGAAATAGAACATTGCCATCTTAGCCTTCCGTCCTCCTGTGGAGGGCAGCAGCCTGGGAGCCGGCCCTGCCTGGTGGAGGGAGTCCTTTCCATCCAGAGGGGCTGGGAAAGCAGGATGGAGGGCTTTTGCCTTTGGCCGTTTATTCTAGGGCCCTTCTTTGTTGAAGTTAAGAGTGACTCCATAGACTCCTTTTGACTTTTTTCTTGTCTGAACTTATTTTCTCACCGTCTTTAATGTTTTATGTTTTCCCAACATTTTGGTGGTGGTTTGATACTTAAGAAAGTCTACCGTTTGTTTACTTGAACTCTCTTTGCTTGTGTTGTTTCTACTCTATTAGTGAAGTAACTGACAAAACAAGTTCATCCTTGGAATACAGAGAGCCCTTTTTATTAGAATGTCATTCTTTTCAGACCTGAGTGTATATTGTACATACATTATTATAATAATCTCTTCTTTAGACAGGGATGAAACTCATCAGGAAGCATTTGTTCATACTGTGATAGTACTTGCTATAGGTGTTGGGTTATGTATTTTAGGTTACTTTTATTTAAATTTTAAATAAGAGTAACATATTCTAACGTGCAGTATTCTCTCATCTGTGTCAGGATTGGACTGGTCTGAAGAGAGCGGAGAGGAACTGGAGGACTCAGAGCAGGCCTCGCCTTACCAGGTTGCATGGTCCATCCGAGAAACCCTCAGATATGAAAGACATACGTAAGTCTTCCTTTTTGTTCTTCTTAAATTTCTGCTGTAGTAGATTGATTCTTTACTATATGTACAGATTTTTTATGGGATCTGGTCTTATTGTAAAGGAGGTAAAAATAGATTTCACTTGGGAAGAAATTACTATATTTTTTGCGAAAAATTATTCTTAAGTTTTCTTGGTAAATTTATTCTGTACCTTCTCTACTTACCACTAAAGGAAACAATTGTAATGTAATTTAGAATTGAAAGGGGCCTTAGAGATTATTTTATCTCATTTCCTCACTTTACAGCAGAGGAAATCAAGGCCCACGCTACCTGGAGTCCCACTGTCTGACTTCTCCATATTTTCTTTGGCCCTGTCCCCACAGTAGCTGGAAATAGTGCTTTTTATTTCACCTCTGTCTTCTGCAAGATTGATCTATTCTTTAATATTGTAGTGCACTGAATATTTCTAATATGCTAAAATGTTTTCCATAATCTCATTAAAGGTTCTTGGTATCTACCATATCGTAAAGCTGTAGGTTAATATACAGATCCTTCAGTGATAGTGCAAAAGCTAGTTTTCTCTCAGAGGACTGTTTTGGCCTCATAGGAATTCACTTGGTGCAGTGTGACAGTACTGAAATAGATCTTTATCTGTGGGGCCAAAAGATAACTCACAGACTCATACAATTATTTTTTAAAGAGTATTGTGGTTTGAATAGATGTTCAGCAAGATAGAGGGGAGCCCAGCAGCTATCTGCCCCAGGCTGACTTGTAGAATTGCACAGTATCATTTTATGGACATACATTATAGGGTCTGGTTTTTTAATTTATAGGCTTAAAAATGTGATTTGTTAGTATACCTAGAGGTGATTAGGCTTAGGAAACTGACTCACTAGAGACTAATATATAAACCAAAATGCCAGTTTATAGTGAGAAATATAATGATTACATAGAATAATTCCCTAAGAAGAATACATGGGAAGCAAAATATAATCAGAAGTTTATTTGGGCATGGAATTAGAGCAAGGAAGAGAATTAATGGCCAGTGTCATAAAATTGTAACAACCTGATGCATGCCTTTTCACTTTTGGGGTTTACCTCCCACATAGTTGCCCTGCTTCCCTTCATAAGAACATGGTTTACTCTGCCTTCTTGAACATATGGAATATACTGATAGTAACTTTTTCTTTTTTTCTTTTTTTGCTTTTTGGTATATGGGTAGCTCCCTGGCTGGGAATTGAACCCAGGCCGCAGCGCTGACAGCGCCAGCGCCGAAGCCCTAAGCCACTACACCATCAGGGAACTCCAACTTTTTCTTTTGATTCCTGGTTTCTCTATCATTTCTAGGTCTGTTTCTGTTGATTGATTTTTCTTCTCCTTTTGGGTCCTGTTTTCCTGTTTCTTTGCATGCTTGATAATTTTTAATTTGATGCCAGACAGTGTTAATTTTACTTATGTTTTTTATTCTGGATACTTTTGTCTTCCTTTAAATATTACTGAGCTTTCTTTTGGGATACAGTTATGTTATTTAGAAACAGCTTTTGAAGCTTGTTTTTTAAACTTCGTTAAATGGGACCACCTTAACCTTTAGTGTATTGATGATTTTACCCTACTACAGAGGTAATACACTTGAGTAGTCTACCCAGAGCTCTGAGTATGCCAGATTTTTCCACTGTGGGTGGTGGGAATAAAAACTAACCCTGGCCCTGGAGCTGCAGGGAATTGCTTGGCTCACTCTTTTCAAGTAGTCTGTCCTGGCCTCAAGTTATTTTCATGCACACTTGCACTGATCAGTATTCAGGTGAAGACTTGAAATGAACCCTCTGCAGATCTCTCTGTGCACCTCTCTCCTCCCTAGTAGTCTGTCCTACTAATTCTAGCATCTCTTGGTTAGTTAGATATGGATCAGTAGCCACATCAAATATCTTGTGTCTAAAATTTGTGTGTCTGTGTGTGAAGTTTAATTGTGAGATACAGGCTGAAGAACACATTTGTATTTTTAGTATAAGTTAATGTTGAAGTTACGAAAATAAATGACAATTCCCACAAATGCAATGAGGACTGAGAAAAATAGAGGGGAAAGAATAATGAGAACATGAGGAAATAGAAAGTTTCAAGATGAAAGGAAAAGAAAAATAAATGGATTTCTTGCATAAGAGATATAGAACTGAGCTAGGATTGAAAAGTATTTATTGGGTGTTTCCACATTAATTGACCCAGATTAGATGTTGCTCTTTTTGATACACAGCTAGATTCAATTTGCTAATAATTTTTGCCTCCATTACCATTAATAAGATTTTCTTGTTGCCATATTGTCCTTACTAAATTTTTATGTCAAGTTTATGCTGGTCTTATTGAATGAGAATATTTCCTGTCTTTCTAACATCTGGAATATCTTGTGTATGATTGGGATTATTTTTTTAAATATAATAGAGTTTATGGTAAAACTATTTAGGTTGGGAGTTTTCTATGTGTGTTTTTAATATGTGATTGAATTTTAGTTAACAGATACAGGACTCTTCAGGTATTCTGTTTCTTCTGAATACTGGTATTCAGTTTTGTACATAATGATTTAAAAATGTTTTTTTCTTTTCAATTAAGATTTAAACTGTTTTGGTCTGAAATTTTTCAGATGAGATCGGGCATGTTCAGGGTTGAAATTTTTCATTACGTAATACTCTTTTTGATTTCTGTTATCTGTATTTATATCCTCCTTTCATTCCTAGTAGTACTACTTTTGTCTTTTTTCTTATTGCCTTAATCATTCTCACCAGAGGTTTTCCATTTTATTGGTGTTTTCAGAGAAACAGCTTTTGATTTTTCTCATCCATAGCCATCACATATTTGTTTTCTGTTTCATTGATTTTTGCTTCTGTCTTTATTGTATCTTCTACATTATTTATGTTTATTCTGTTGTTTTTCTAACTTTAGTAGTTAGATTTCTTTTTATTTATCATCTTTAGGATTTGTTGAGCTCCTTGAATCTATAGACTGAAATAGTACCTTTACCCCATTCTCTCTCTCAGTACTGAAAATACACCTGACATATGATGCACCTTTTCACTTTATTATCCGTCTTGTTCACGTTTCTTTCTTACCTTGTCTCTGTACTGTATTTAGGGTAATTTTCTTAACTCTTTTTTACATCTATGTCAAATCACCTGTTAGAGCTGTGCTTTGAATTTAAAATTTAGTTACTGTATTTTCATTTTCAGAACTTCTCTTTAGTTCTTGTTTATATCAACTTGCTGTTTATTCTTAAACCTCTCTTTTCTTTCTTAAAATACCTCACACATACAGATATATTGCATGTCTGCTTGTTCCAGTATCTGAAATTAGCTGCCCTTGTTTCTGCCAGCCTTTACTCCAGGTGCTTTGATTTCTTTTGTGTTTTGTGAATATGTAAAAAAAAATTTTGAATGTTACAATTTTAAGAAAAATGATCTGTGAGAATTTTTTTAACCCTCGGATGAAAGTGGATTCTTCCAGATAGGATTTATATTTGCTTTTGTAAGGCACTTAGAAACAGTATCAGTCTGAGACCATTCTTTTTAAGTGGTAAAATACATGTAACATAAAATTTACCATTTCAGTAATTTTTAACTGTACATTTTGAAGGCATTAAGTACATTCACATATTGGTTGTACAGCCATCACCACTATTCATCTTTAACACTTTTTCATCTTCTTAAGTGGAAACTCTGTACCCACTAAACAATACTCCCTATTTCCCCTCTCCCCAGCTCCTGGCAACCACCATTATACTTTCAGTCTCTATGAATTTGACTACTTTAGGTATCCAACATAAGTAGAATTATGCAATAATTGTCTTTTTCTGACTGGTTTATTTCATTTAGTATAACATTTTCAAGATTCACATAGCAGGTTTCTCTTAAGACGATGATATCATTTTTTGTCTACTTTATTACTATGGTCTGTTACATTGATTTTCATATTCCTTGCATTTCTTGGATAAATCCCATTTGTTGCCGGTATATAATCCTTTTATGCATGTTGCTGGATGTGGTTCATTGCTATTTTGTTGATTTGGTATTTGTATACTGGCCTGATAGAATGAATTGGAAGTTCCCTCTTCATTTTTTCAAAGAATTTGCCATTGATTGGTGGTAATTCTTCTTTAAACATTTGGTATAATTCTCTAGTGAAACCATCAGATCAGGGGGCTTTTCTTTGTGGGAAGATTTCATTACTAATTAAACCTGTTATAGTTTTATTGAGATATTCTGTTTTTTCTTGAATGAGGTTCAGAAGCTGTGTCTCTTTAAGGAACTTGTTTATTTCATCTTTATTATCAAATTTATTGGCATGTATTTTAATATTAGTTCCTTATAACTTTTTTTTCCTTTTAGGTAGTAATGTCCCCTTTTCCATTTCTAATTTTGGTAATAAGAGTTATCTCTCTCTCTCTCTCTCTTTTTTTTTTTTTTTTTTTTTTTTTTTTTTTTTTTTTTTTTTTTTTTTTTTAATTTTTTTTTTTTTTTTATTGTTTTATTTATTTAGGTATGTGGGTAGTTCCCTGGCTGGGAATCGAACCCAGGCTGCAGTGTTGACAAGCGCCAGCGCCGAAGCCTTAAGCCACTACACCACCAGGGAACTCCTAAAATTCTATTTTCCATTTACTTTCTCCCTAGCTATTATTTCCTTCCTTCTGATGGTTTTGGATTTAGATTTCTGTTCCTCTGGTCTCTTAAGGTAGAATATTAGGTTATTGACTTGGTATCTTTTTTATTATTTTTTTTTAAATAGGTGATTGTAGCTGTAAATTTTTCTCTAGGCTTCATTGTGAGATAATAGAAAAAAATATTTGGTCTCTGTTTCTAGTTCCTGACAAAGAGCTGCTGAGTTATAAGAGTACTAGGAACATCTCTTGTTCTTTTGAGGTGATTCTAGCTTGGCTCCTTGATGCATCCTTGATGGGTGTTGGTCACCAGAAAGACCAAGCCATGATTAGAAGCTTGGACTTTTTAGTCCGCCCCCAATCTTCCATAAAGTCCCAGTAGTGTGAGGTTCAAAGAGCTTCTTGGTTGGTGAATTCACTGATGGGGCCCCTTCCCACATAGCTCACTCTATGAATCTCTTCCATCTGGATATATATCTGTGTGCTTTAACAAACTGGTAAAGGTGAGTAAGTGTTCCCTCAGTTCTCTGAGCTCCTCTAGTAAAGTATTCGATCCTGAAGAGGAGGTTGTGGGAGCCTCTGATTTATAGCCAAATTGGACAGAAGTTGTGGGTAACCTGTAGACCTGCTACTTGTGATTGGTGTCTGAAGTAGGGTGGGAGCAGTCTTGTGGGACAGAGCCCTTAACCTGAGAGATGTGATGCTATATCCAGGTAGATAATGTTAGAATGGAGTTAAGTTGTAGGACACCAACTTTATGTAGCAGACAATTGCTTGGTGTGAGGAAAAACCTCCACACATTTGGTGACTGGAAGTGAAGTCTTTAGTGTCAGTAGTGAAGGAGACTCAGGAAAGAAAAACAGTAGGGAAGATATTTCTTCCCTATTCAGGCAAGAAATATCTGAGTTTTCCTTTCACATTCATCAAGTTATGGTATCTGTATGCCATTTTAACTTATTTCAAAATATTTTCTAATTTTCTTTGTGATTTATATTTTGGCTCATTGATTATTTGGGAGTATGTTGTTTAATTTATATATATTAATGAATTTCTCAAATTGCATAGAGTTATTGATTCTAGTTTTTCTCTTTTGTTGTCACTAGAAACTTTGTAGGTTTAACTTTAGCTTTAACATTTAGTTCTGTAACCCATCTCAAAAAAATGTTTTCATGTGATGTGTTTGGGGTCAAGATTCATTCTTTTTTATTTAGTTATTCTAGTACTATTTTTTGAAAATACCTTTCATTTCCCTTTCAAATGTTTTGACATCTTTGTCAAGAATTAATCAACCATATGAATGTGAACCTATTTCTGAACTCTGTTCTGTGCCATTGATTAATTTTTAGGCTACTTCCAGATGCTGTGACTGTGGTTTTACAGTAAGTCTAGAAATTCCATGGTTTGTTCTGCAACTTAGTTCTTTTTTAATGATTATTTTGACTATTCTAGGTACTTCTCATTTCCACAGAAACCCTGTAACCAAATTGTCATTTTCAGCAAACTAGCCTATTGTAATTTGTATTTTATTAAATTAATTGATGGAGAATTTATATTTTAATAATAGTAAATCATTCAATCTATGAATATGGGATACTGTTCTTGTTTAGGTCTTCAATTTTTTTTTTTTTTTTTTTTTTTTTGGTATGTGGGTAGCTCCCCAACTGGGAATCGAACCCAGGCCGCAGCGCTGACAGCGCCAGCACTGAAGCCTTAAGCCACTACACCAACAGGGAACTCCCTCAGATTTTTTTCTCAGTAATGCATAATTTTATATGAATATCATGCACATCTTTTATTAAATTTGTCCTGAATTATTTTGTTTATGATGCTTTTGTAAACTGAATTGTTTTTGTAATTTTATTTTTCATTTGTTTGCTGCATATGTAGAAATTTATTGTTAGACTGATCTTCAGTCATCACTGTAACTTCAATTTCAATTAATTTACTTATTAATTTTAGATTTTTTTTGGTAAATTCTTTATGATATTTTTTGCAAACAATCATAGCATCCAGGAATACAGACTGTTTTACTTCTTCTCATCTTATGACTTATGCTTTTTCTGGCCTTACTGCATTGCCTAACACCTCCAGTAAAATATCAAATGGAAATAGTGGAGATGGACATAATTGCCTTGTTTCCTTTCTTTTGGATAAAATGTTCATGGAATTTTGGTTTAAAATAATTTTTATATATAGGGATTACATTTAATTCCTTTTTAGATCTACCTGATTATTTCTATTTGTCTTTTATTGCTTTCTTATCTTTATAAATTCATCCTTTAAACATTTCATATGTAACTATTTTATATTCAGAATCTTAATTCCAACCTTTGCTGTCCTAGATCTGTCATTTATTATTTTCTTTTCCTTGTCATGTAAAGTGTCTTACCTTCTCCCATGCATGGCAGTTTTTACTTTTTAGGTCCTAGAGTTATCCTAGAACTCTAGGATAGGTTGGGATGAAGTTTGATATCCATTGTCAGTGTTTCTATCATCATATGCCCTGAGTGCAGCCCATTTCTCCCCTTTTGTTCCCTGCTTCAAACTTTAGCTTCAATTCTGATTTTTTTAAAAAAGTTTGTTTGTTTGTTTACCAAGCATTTTGGGGAAGAGATTTCCTCTACTCCTTTGAAACCATACATCCATAATTATATCTTATCCTATTTTGTAGTTGCTTCTGGTCCCTTAGAGTATCTAAATTGCCATGTTGCCATAAGTCTTTTATCCTCCTTTGTTTGTTTTAACTGTTATCTCTATGTGAGTAACTCCCAAATCTTTTTCTCATGTCTGACCTTTCTTTTGAGTTGAATATCTGAAGTAACAGACATTTCTCTTTGAATATTCTGCCAATACCATAAATTTAGCATTTGTAAAATTAGACTCATTATTTTCTTCAATATGTGTGCCTCTTTCTTACTCCTGTTTTTATCAGAGATGTTACCTTTTTATCTTTTGTTTTAATAAAGTAAATTAAAGTGAATTTTATTTGGGGAATTTTGCATCATGCCTTGAGAAAACAGATAAACCTAAAGTCTTAGGAAATCAGGTTGGAACTTACTGCTCTATATTTGGAGTTATTACTAGCATTTTAATAATAATAATAATGATTATAATGATAATACCTTTACTTATATTGTAATTTCACATACAAGGTCAGACAATTAATTTCACAAACTTATCCTAGAAAAAGCGCTACAATCCTCTGCTGAATATCATTGTGATTGCCTTTGAAGTACTCCCCTTGGGAAGCTGTGATCAGCAACTAGTTCACCTTTCAAAGCAATTTGGAACTCTTTTTCTGGAATGGCCATCAGAGCTGTCGTTATACGCAAAACCTGACAATTAAGTTCGCTAACTTGCCACCGTACAAACAACTGTACAAACAACTTGGTAAGGTGTCATAAACTTTCCAAGCTCTAATGGCCATTCCAGAAAAAGAGTTCCAAAATTGCTTTGAAGGGTGGACTAGGCTCTGGCATCGATATGTAACTTCCCAAGGGGAGTACTTTGAAGATGATCATAATGACATTCAACAATGAGCACTTTTTCTGGGATGAGTTCCCAAAATTAATTGTCCAACTTTGTATATCATTTCTTTTCATTCCCTTAGCAACCTCAGGGAATAGACAAGCCAGCTAGTTATTTCTCTTATTTCACAGGTAAGGAAAGTCAAAGAAGGAGGGAAACTAACACACTGAGGATGCAGTAGGTGCTAGGCCTTGTCCCTGCTGGTAAATGATGGGAACTGGCCTTTCTCTTCCCAGTTGCTACTCTTCCTCAGCAACCAGGTTTGAAATGTTAATGTCATAGCATCTTAGAAGTGGGAAGCATCTTGGAGATTTTCTAGTTTAAAGCTATGCTGGGAATGGTCTATGTGCCAGTCTGCAAATTGCTTGTTACCGGTCCACAACTAAGTATGGAAATTATGAATAAGCTTTGCAAACTTTCGTAATGGTGTAGCATCCAGGTGCGTGGAGAAACACTGATCTAGGCCACTCTTCCCTGCAGTGATCGTCTTTGCAAATAACAGTTTTGGCAAGTGATCACCCACCCTAGTGGAAGAGCTTTACTTTGCCTTACAAACGTGCTGTTCCTCCTCTCTTCCCCTTTTCCCTTCTAGTTATGCTGATCCAAAGCCTTTGAGTCATGGTTGACTTTTTAGCCTTCATATCCAGTCACCACATTGACTCAAGTCTTTTATGAGAGTGGCTCTTAGTCTTGTTTCTCCTGACATCTCTGTGGCCTTTCACTCTGTCACTTTCCTGGCTTTTCAGTTGTTGTTGACTCTGAAATCTGCATATCTTCCCTGAATGTGCCCCACTTTATCCACCACACCCTTTGATCCCTCATCTGAACTTTAAATTCTCTGGTTCTGAAATGTCTTTCCTGCCCCAGATCTGCACTTGCACTTGTTCCTGGAAACTGTTCGGTGATACTTGTCCCTTCCATTTTCCTTCCCCAGTTGACAAAATCTGTTTTTTATGCATGCAGATTACCTGTCCTCTTCTCCAGGCCTGCTGCTGCCACCCTGGTGTGACTCCTGTTTTATCTGGAGTTTTATAATAATTTCCTCACTGTTCTCTTTTTCTCTGTTCCTCTGTGATAATCTTTCTCATACACAGCTCTATTACTGTTACCTATTTTCTTAAAAATGTCCAAGGTTCTTTGTTGCCTATGGAGTAGAGGTTAAACTCATTAATCTGGCATTCAGGTTTAGAAAGTTTACCTTATCCAGTGTCACACCCCTGCCTACCCCACACCTGATACAAACCAAGCTATTTAGTACTTGCTGTTCCCTATCCTGTTCATCTCTGTATCTTGGCTTACATTGTTTCATCCTTGTGAGGTATCCTTTGTTTCTCATCTTCAAATTCTACCCTTTCTTCAAGGCTCAGTTCTATTGTCATCTCCTCTACAAAGCTTTCACCTGGAAATCTTTCTAGTACTTCTCTCCCGTTGAAGATGTGTATTGCACTTAAGGCTCTCTACTGGCCCTCCCAAATGAAGATCTGCTGTGGGACTTGGGGGAAAAATTTAGAATAAAGATTCTTGGGCCCCATCCCATGGAAACGCTGGTTCAGTCAATCTTGGAAATGTGACATTTTAAAAAGCTCCCACATATTTCTAATTTTAGGTCAGATACTTGAATCACTGACCTGTCTGCCCCACTGATTTTATCCTCTTTTGAATTGCTTAACTTTTGGGATGCATTTATAATATCTTGTCTGAATTGTATTGCAAACTCTTTGCAATGTTTTATTTCTCCGCTGTAGTACTTAGCATAAAAGATGTACAGTAGCTGTTGAATGTTGAATAAATGAAAAGATTGAAGTAAGATCCTTCATATGGTATATCCGTGGTAGAATGTATCCTAACGAGAACATGTTTTTTAGGACATACTGAACGGCAGTTTACAGAGTAGCCTATTAACGGGCTATTCTGAAGGATAAAGGGGAGAAACCAAGCAATGGAAATTAGTAAGATAATTATAGTTTGTAGTGTCACAGGTATATTGTTTATTTATATTATGATAGAAGAGAAAGAAGATAAAATAACATTGATCAGTTTCAAGTCTAGTGTGTATTATTCTTAATAGTAAAAAGTGAGATCACATTTGTTCCATAGAAAAGTGACCTTTCTAACCTCACTGGTGGGACATTGCTAGCCAACTACAGCATTCTTTCTTGTTGAGCCTAAATGTGCCCTCAGCATCCTTTCCAATAGAGCACTGATGCAAGGGGCCACCAAACAACTGACATTAGCATAATGAGGGGAAAAAACCCTGGTGTATGAAACATTGTTTGGTGTATCTCCTGTAGTTAAAAACAAAGCTGTAGAATGATTGTCATCCCTACAATCAAAATTCTTCAAATGCTTGGCAAGAAAAAGGTAGTTAAAAACCAGCACGTCTAAAAGGGCAGCTCTTTGGTAATACACTGTTGGAATTCACTGCTTTATTCCTGGTCTGACCTATCTTTTAAGAAATTATGCTGTGTTTCCTCATTACTGCCATGTCATTTGTGAGACTTTTTTGTAAGTAAAGGTGAAGAAAATATTTTTTTCCCAAGAATTTCTAGTCATTTAAAATTGTGAAGACACGGATGCATTGTCTGATTATGACACGCTAAGAAGGTTAAGCTTGTTAGAGCATTGGGTTGTCTCTATGTCCTTACTTATTGAAACGTACTTTTATTTTCAGCTATACTGGAATTCTCTTTCTCTAATTTTGTTAAGTACGTGCTCACTTTCCAAGCTTTAACCCTGTGCATCCAGCCACCTTTTCTCCCCTGCTTTTCTCCATGTGTAATCAGTTTTTCACTTATTTCCAGGTCTGATGATGATGATACAGAGAGTAGGAGCTCCAGGGTGACCCAACTTTGCACTTACTTTCAGCAGAAATACAAGCACCTCTGCCGCCTGGAGCGGGCAGAATCTCGTCAAAAGAAGTGCCGGCACACATTTAGGAAAGCCTTGCTGCAGGCGGCAAGTAGAGAGCCGGAGTGTACTGGCCAGTTAATACGAGAACTGCAGAGAGCTGCATGCAGTCGAACCAGGTTAGAGGCATGCGCAGTCACCTGTTTCTAAGGAACTGTCTCGGTCTGTTTTCTGTGTTTTCTGAGAGGTTAGTCGAGGCATAATAGGTGGTAGGCCTTTAAGCCTGAAACATTTGTGCCTTGTCTTTTGAGTTTGTTGCTCAGGTGAAGTTCTACACGGGTGGCAAAATAATACTGCCATGAGCTGACAGTAAAATTATACCATTACTGTAATTTTGCTAGAGTTTGATTAGAATTTATTCAATAAAGTATTTGAGAATGTTACCTGTCTTTAAAAAAATAGAGTACTTAGACATTTCTTATAATTTAAAAGTAAGAGTTTTTAATTAGAAAAGTAACATTTTATGTTTTTTACTTACATTATGTTAAAAATTTTCTTTTGAGTGTCTTTTTTTGTTAATATTTACATTATCCTCCATATTATGTGTTCAAAATATTTTGTTACATTGGATTTCTTTTGAGGAAAATCCCACTGTTTATAGTGCAGATAGATACTTGCTTATTTTGAAACATTTTAAAAATATAGAACAAAGAAGGGGAAAAACCTCTAAAATATCACCATTCACAAAACAGAGAAAGCACTATGAACATTTTGATTCTGTTTCATTCTTGTCCTTTTCTCCGTGTGTGTGTGTGTGTGTGTGTGTGTGTGTATCACCAGTGAGCCATGTGTTTGTATTAGAAAGCAAAATTGAGATCATGTTAAATGTATTAATTTCTTGTTTTTTTTTTTCTATCCATGTAACACTAAATTATGATCATTGTTTTCATGATGTTCTTTAAAACATGACTTTTAATGGTTTCATAATGTGGATGTCAGTCCATAGACTTGTCTATTTTAGGTATGTAATTAAGCAGAATTTGATCCATACCATTTGAGTTATATGTCGAGTTTTTTTCCTCTTAAAAGTATATCATGCTTTTCTTAAAGGTTATTTTGAAAATGTGATTTATAATGTTTATATCATATTTTATTGAATGAAAATCCATATAGTAAAATGTAGAGTTAGCTGGTATTTTGATGAGGAAATTATGAATATATTATCATTTTGGAAGTTTGTTTATCTCAATGGTGAAAACTTAAATCATTGTTACTTATATTAGATTATATACCTTTTGAAAATACTAGCTTAATTGAATTTCCAAAATGTCTTATTTAAACAAGGAAATAATTTTTAAATTTAGAAGGCTTAGTTCTATGTTGAGCTTATTATTTCATACTTTTTACTCGTATTTTCAAATAATCTTGACTATATATAGTATATGACATTTTAGGAATTTATATTAGCTGTGGTTCTCTCTAGATGATGGAATTATTGATAAATTAAAGTTAAAAAAATTTGTAGTCTTATATTTAATTTTTTTTATTGAACATGAATCACTTGAGGGGAAAAAAAAGAGTTAAAAGCAAACAGAAACCTAAAAAATAACCTGCTTTGTATCTATTGATCATATTTCTTGTATATCTATATATTTTTTGAAATTTCATTTAGTTTTATATATTTTGATTTTCATTATATTTGTTGTAAAAAAAACAAACAAAAGTAACCTGTTTTTGAATTGTGTATCTCAAGAAGATACTGTTTCCTTAAGAGTTTTCTGCTTCTTGGCATATTTAGAATTGTTTGAAAGTATGTATGTGTATCTAATATACTTACACAATGACTGCAGCCTGACAGTGCTTCCCCTCATGCTTGGAGCTCCCAGTCCTCTGTAGGGGAGGTAATGTCTGTTCTAGAACATCCATTAGGTCTTAGGTTACTTATTCAGAGACTTACCTTTCTCAGAGAAAACGTTTCTGGATTCTTTCGACTCTGTTAGGTCCCCCTATTATATATGCTTACTGTCCTCTGTACTCTGCTTCACTGTAGAATTTTATACTTACATTAATTTATGTCTGTCAAGCTGAACAGCAATTTCTATGAGGGCAGGAACAATGTACATTTTGTTTTTAAATCACCCGTGTTGATGAACAGGTGAATAGGATTAAGCAAGTGAAGAGACATCTGTTCTCTGCTTGTTGACAGAATTTACTCAGTTTGACATATTTAAATAATATATAAAATTTATATTATATAATGCTTTCAAGTGTATAACTTTAGTAGAAACCTTAAGTTTTGTCCAGCACAAAGCAATGTGTGTGTGTGTGTATATATATATATATATATATATATATAGAGAGAGAGAGAGAGAGAGAGAGAGAGAGAGCACGCGCGAGCATTGAGTCTAGTATATTTTTATGCCCTTGTCAAAGATGTAAGGAACTATAGTATGAGTTTGTGACAATTTATTATTTGTGTAAAAAACTGTATTTATCTATGATTTTTAACAGGCAGACTCAATCCCTTCCTTTTCAGAATATCTCCCAAACCACCTTCAGTGATTTTAAAAAATATTTTATGATAACTAAGTATTGCAAAACAAATACCAAGATGAACTCTATTATTGTTCTTACATTTATTTAATGTAATTTAGTTATGTCACACATGATTAGGAAAGAATCGATTGCTCAGTGCATCACTGATAATCATACATAACAATATGCCAAAATCACTCCTTGATAACTAGTACCTTACTACTTTACATTATATTTTAGGTTCACAAAATTAAGCTGTCAGTTGGATAATGCCCTCTATCTATTATATGTTAACATTTTTTTTTTTTTTTTTTTTTTGCTATTGAAGACTACTAGTTCCATGAAAGGTGCTGTTAAATATTTTAGAAATTTGAACTTTAATGGCTATCTTCAATGAGTATTTTTAAAAATATAGCTCAGATATAAACTGAGTAACATTAAAGTATCCTTTCTTATCTGATAACTTCATCATATTTATTGGTGAGTATGTGGAATTAAGCCAATTTGTAAATCCAAATCTAAGCAGCTTGTAGCCCACAAGCCTATACAGCATACAAAAGGGAAGCCTATAGTAAATTTTTTTTTTTGGTTGGTTTCCTGAGCGAGGATCAAACCCAGTCAGCAGCAGTGACAGTGCTGAAGCCTAGCCATTACGCCACCAGGGAACCCCCCTAGATGTTTTCATATTAAAAACATCAAAATGTTTTGGTAATTCTCTCTTGGTTTTGTTGGGATTGTTTAGGTAAAATATATCTAGCTGGGCGTTGTGGCGTGTGCCTGTAGTCCCAGCTGCTCTGGAGGCTGAGGCAGGCGGATCGCCTTGAGCTCAGGAGTTCTGGGCTGTAGTGTGCAGTGCCTATCGGGTGTCCGCACTAAGTTCGCATCAACATGGTGACCTCCAGGGAGCGGGGGCGGGCCACCAGATTGCCTAAGGAGGGGTGAACCGGCCCAGGTCGGATACGGAACAGGTCAAAATATATCTAATATAAAAGGCATTTTTACCTTAATTATCCTCGGGGATATCGAAATTCTGACTTTGTGTTTATTTTTAGAGATAGATTGGTGATTAAAAAAAATGAAATCAATGGTGCCCTTTGAAGTCTAGGATAAAGAAACAAGGGAATACTTTGTGTACTGGGTTTCGTAGGTGGCTGAACAAATTATTAAAAGTGTTCAATGAAAATTACCCATTCATTATAGAGAGCTACCTTCTTTTTAAATCTAGACCAAGAGAATTTGGGCTTAGCTGCCATTATAGTAAAGGTTCAATTATTTGAAATTGTATATTCTTTTTAGAGGGCTAACGTTAATGACCCACTTCCCCACTCTTGTGTTCTGACAAATATTGCATAACTCTTAATCAAAGCAACTTCTGTGGCAACACAGCACCTGCTTTTCTATTTGTATTTACTGTTTATATGAAACTTGTAATAGAAATATTCTTTTATTTAGATTTTATGAAAAAATCATGTAATTTATATTCTGTAAACCTTCTAATTAGTGTAAATCATTCCATTGAAATCCCCTGAAGGATACTAGAAAGAATTCAAAAGATTTTTTTTTTTTTTATTTTTCATGTCTGACTTGTTACTCAGTGCATTCAGTAGATTCTTTGTCTATACTCAGACACGTGTGAGTTTGTGATGTTTATAGAGTCACATAGGATAGTTTCTGTACTACTAAGAATTTAAGTTTTATTTATTTTATTTTTTAATGTTTGTATAAAAATATGGAAGAATCCACCAACTACTAAAATGAATGCTTGTTATAGAGGGAATGGGAACTGGCAAACTGGGACAAGGATAAAAAGATTCTTTACTGCCTAGCTTTTTGTTCTTTGATTTTTGGAACCATGTGAATGAATGTATTGCCTCTTCATAAAAATTTTAAATAAGATTAAATATTTAAATATTAAATGTACAAAGTGGCGATAGCATTTAATGAAAGATGGAGTTGCACATATAATACAAAGTTAACAATATGTCGGAAGTGAGTGCATTTTGGAAGATGAGAGCAAATCAGCCATTTTGGCATGTCAGTATCACCTTCTTCATGGTTCAGATGAAGTTTTGTGCAGAGTAACAGCTTGAGGTGATTAGAGTCTAATTATGATAATAATGACAGCAGTGACTGTTAACCATTGACTTTTTACTATGTACCATACTATAGACTATATCTAATAAGTGTTTTAAATGTGTTATCTTTTCTTATCACATAATTCCACTTTACAGGTGAGGAAATTGAGGCTAAGTAACTTGCTCAAGGTCACACAGTAAGAGGTAGAGCTGATTTTCAGAACCAGGTCTGACTATTCTAGTCTCAGGTTCTTCATTGCTTTCCTCTACTGTCTCTTTGTAAAGAAAAAGGAAACAAAATAACTTAAAACAAAACAAAGCAGACCCACTGATTATAGTGTAATTATTTGTTTTGTCAGATTGGAGAAATATAGGAACTGGTCATTGTAACCTATAATTACATTTTATTTAATGAATGTGGAGAGCTAAAATGTTGGTGTTACATTGTGGTAACACAATGTTGAAAAATTGCCCTGGATTCTTAAAGTATTTTTTAATAATCAGTTCTTTTTCCTTTCTTAGCATAAGCCGGACCAAGTTGAGAGACATTGAACCAGCAGCATGCAGTGGAACCGTGAAGGGTGAACCGTGCACTAACAAAGCCCTTCCATTCACCAGACATTGTTTCCAACGTATCCTCTTCACTGAATTGAGAATGCATTGAAAAGTGTTGACTCATTCAGGGCTAGGTGTTTCTTAAGCGAAGTGATTGACTTTTGAAATCATAACTATTTAATGTTTAAAATAATTTTTATATAACTTCTAATTTTCACTCTGTTCTCTAATTTTTCCTGCTTATGTCATCGTGGTTCCTGTTTTAAGAATCATATCAAAATAAGTGAAATTGACAGCAAGGAGCAGGTTCTTCCAGTGGCTCTCAATTAAATTTTGTTACTAGAATTCTTACCCTTCTGGGGGCTCTAGGTAGTTTGTAAGAAGCAGCTGCAACACGCATTGATGGAAAAATCCAATCATATTATTGAAGAACTATTATGTAGTCTTCCAAGAAAGTTACACCGTTTTACAGTGTGCCTTTTGCTGTGGGAATAATTTGCTGTTTGTATTGAGTACAATGCTGTTTTGAGATGAATGGAAGATAAACATCACTGAGTAGGCAAGAACATATCTGAAGAAAGAAAATAGGTGGTTACGAAATCTTGGTACTCTCACTTCTACTAAACCTTTAAAGTTGAGTAGCATTTTAGAAATTAGTATAGTAACAGTCACTCTTCTTTACCCTTCTTGCCCTTCCTTCTGTTCTTGGAGTGATAGTTTTGCAACTTTTTCAGCAACAGTCAAGGCTTTATAAAGAGTCTTAATTAGAAAAGCATAAATGAAAAACAGAAAGATAACTTTCTTAATAGATACAAAGGATATTTGGGAGAAATGTAGTTAGTGGCTAAAAGTATGGATACTTAAGAATGATGATGGTGGGAAGCTGATGTTCCAATTTTGGATAGTATAGTTTTCATTTAAAAGTAATTTTTCCTAAGTTGTAAGTTTGAGTTTGGTGTTGGAAATGTGAAATGAAAACTCCATGTTTGGGTAGATGAGGTTTTTTAGAATTACACCTTTAAATAATTTACTCTTGATGAGGATCCTATGCAGAAGTTTTCCTTAAACTTTTAAAACCGTTATAGTGGAACTTTTAGGAGTTAGTTTGTGGAAAAGAAAATGACCCTTCTCCAAAAAATGAAAATGGGAATGGCCATAAAGGAGGCTCATGTTTCGGAGCCCATTAACAAAGTAGACTACTTTAGATGTATCTTCTGATAAATAATGATAAAACTATTATCATTTTCCCATATCAGTAGTTGAGTTGGTTATTTAGCTTTTCTAGATAGTAAAATGTATACTGACTAGCACAAGGAAGGGAAGAAGACAATTTTTTTATAAAAATCGAGCAGTTAAATTGAGAGTTTTGGTGTATTTTATTCCTAACTTAAAAAAACAGATATCCTCTTGAACCGCTCTCAGCAGCTCTTCTCCAGCTGCACGGCCAAGTTTGCAGACGGACAGCAGTGCTCTGTGCCCGTTTTTGACATCACACACCAGACACCGCTGTGTGAAGAACATGCCAAAAAAATGGTGAGGTCGGATTTTATTTCCGCAACAGGGGCTTTTGGACTTTCGCTAGCTATCCATAGTAGAAAGTATTTTGTGAGTATCTCAATCAGTGAGACAAGTTTTATGAAACAGTACCTTTAGTGCCTGACATTTTCTAGTCGGTTCTATTTTACTAAAACAAAAAAAATACTGGTCATGATTCACTGAATTCGTTTCATACCCTCATTTAAAAAACAACACTGTTTTAGTAGTTCCTTAATATGGTTATTTTGTTTATTATCTATTGCTATTCTTTACCTCGCTTCTCCTTAAAATACATTTTCTTATACATAATGGATTCCCAAGCTCCTTTTTGTCCTATTTCTCAGGATTTTTTATTTATACAATTCTGTGGATATCTTGGATATTTGATAAACTTTTGGCCAAAAGCCAAACCTTTCAATAGTTCTACTGAACTTAATTATTGCTTTTGTTAATGCTGTAACATAAGCCCTAATTAATTCAGAATAATTTGGAGGAAAGGTGGCAAGTCTGAATTAGTGAATTATCTCAATTATATAGTCATTTAAAATAAATGCATTTTTATTGTTTTCACCCATCAGACACTTACTGAGTTCTACTATTTGCAAGGTGTTGTTGTACAAGGTATATGAGGGCTGTCTGGAAAGTATCCAGCCATGTAATGCGAAAAATAGAGGCATTCATGGCTGGAGTTTTTTCTGGATAGCCCTTGTATATACTAGAAAGTTGAGTGACACCATTCTTGCCCACTGTAAGCATTTAATAGTTTTCAGAGGTGCGTCAGGGTAACTGAATGGCCATTGGATCAGGACTTAAGAGTCTTAAGGTTGTGATCCTGGCATTGCCACCAGCTAAATGTTTAACAAGGACTAATTCTTTCTGGACCTCAATTTCCAGGTATATAGTTCACTGGCTTCTTCTCTACCAAGAACCTATTTTGTTTTTAAATTTCCTATATTGGCCACATATTTTGAATATTTGTATACTAAACTACATATATAAATGAATAATTATTTTCACATTTTAATTTTAAAACATCTAAAATTTAGCTTATTAAGGCTTTATCATGATTAAGGAATGATTTCTGTGTTTCTGAACCACTTTTGTAGACCTCGTTGATGATTTCACAGACCCTGGGTAATATGGGGACTGCTCCTTTCAAACCAGTGAACCAAATCATCTCAGTTGTATGTTTTCATTTTAAAGTTATACTGTTTGGCATACTTCTTATAAGACTAGGAAGATATTATTGAATAGGGAGGTTATACATCAAGACCTGCTTTATTGATTTTGTAAGTTTTTAATTAGTTTTAACAACAATTATGTGAATGCTTTTAAAGAAATTCTTTTCAGCTGATTAAATTGTTTACACACACATTGAGCTAGGGAAACAAGGTTGAATTAGTATAATAAAATTAGTCATAAAATAATTACATTTTATATAATATAAATAAAATAATATTAATCAGAATTTTAAAAGGTATTTACAATGTGAAGTTTTGAAAATTGTTTTTTCTCTGAACATAGTTACAGAATCTCAGACACTAGTTTGAGCTATTTTAAGTTAAAAATTACATAAGTGTATAGTAAGCACTTGTACCCCATCAGTCCCCACTGTAGGAGACTTACACTGGGTGACAAACACTGCAAATCTCTTAGCTCTGCTTTCAGACTATATCTTGAGTCCAAACACCTTTGACCACCTTCACTGCTGCCATCCTAGCCTTAGCTACCATCGTCTTTGCCTGGATCATTGTAGTAGTCTCCTAACTGGTCTCCCTTCTTGCCATGCCACACCACCCACACCCAGGTGTATTTTTCACATACCCAGAGTCGATTTTGTGTGTGTCCCACTTTCTTTGAATTTATGTACAGTGAAGTTCACTCTTTTTGGTGTATAATTCTATAAATTTTGACAATGCAGACAGTCAAATAACGAACAGTTTCCTCACCCACTAAAATTCTCTTGTTCTGCCCCTTCGTAGTCAACCCTTTCCTCTGGCTCCACTGATTTGTTTCTGTTCCTATAATTTTCCATTTTCCAGAATGTCTTATACATGGAACCATACAGTATGTAGCCTTTGGAGAGGCCTTTTAGGCTATACATCTGATCATTTTAGTCCCCTGATCAAAATCTTCCGATGGCTTTCCATCACATTGAGAATCAAATCTAAAATTGTTATCATGGCTATGAGCACTTCCTGATCTGGTCCTTGGAACCTCTATAGTTTTCCTTACACCCTCTCCTCACTTCAGGAGTGCCAGCAGCATTGACCTTCTGGCTGTTCCTTTTTTTATTATTTATTTATTTATTTATTTATTTAATTTTTTTTTAAATTATTTTTTTTAATTTTTAATTTTTTTATTTTAATTTTAATTTTTTAAATTTTTTTACTGGCTGTTTCTTGAACACTCTTTAAGTATGTTCCTACCTCAGGGGCTTTGTACTTGTTTTTCTCTTTTCCTTGAATTTATTCTCCCAGATTTCTACATACATCACTTTACTTCATTCAAGTTTCTGATCAAATGTCACTTCCTCAAAGAAGCCTTCCACCTTCCTTCCCTCTGTTCTGTCATTTTTTATTCCCATACTCTACCTTATTTTTCTTCCTAGCAGTTTTATCTGCCTGCCATTGCTTTATTTATTAATTAATTTATTTATTATCTGTATCCCTCTACTAGAATATAAACTTCTCAGAGGCAGGAGCAGTTTTTGTTCATTGCTATATCCCCAGTATTTAGAACAAAGGTGCTTGGTAAGTAATTGTTGAATAAATTAAAGGTTAGGCACATAGCTGAGAGGGGTTAAAATTCAGAACTAGACTCAGCCACTGGATGGGGCATGATTGGTAGAAGAGATTCATGATGCAGAAAGTCCAGGCTGGCAGACAGAACATGGTATTCAATAGGAATGAGACCATACAACAGATGGTAAATTAGTATATGCATTAATGTCCTGGCGTAGAAGTAGAATGAGACAGTGAGAAAGGCGGGAGTGAATAGTGTTTGTAATATGAAGTCAGCATTAAGAAAACTAGGATATAGGGGCTCTAGTTCTCTGGGGGACTGCCATGAGCAAGGCAAGCCCTCAGTCATGGGCAATTCTGTGTGTGGTACTTGGCACATTACCAGAAATATTACTAGGCTATAAGGCATGAGTTTAGGAGAGTAAGACACAAGCCTAGAACCGGAATCAGGTGATACTGGGAGTCTTCCAAGTAGGGCTCATGTGTCTTGGGCTGGAGCTCTCTAGCTTTCTCTTTCCTAAGACCTACACTGGCCCTAGACAGAAAACTGGAATGGATGCTTATCACCCCAGTGGTTACACTAGTTGTTCAGTCACTATGTGTTGAATTGAATAAACGACATAAACATAGACCTCAGGTGTTAAGCCACAAGAAGCAGGAGCTTTTTTTGTTTTATAAATTTGTGCATTTTGACTTGAGCTGGTAATTTTATTTGGATTCAAATATTTGGCTGGGATTAAGCTTCTTTTAGATTTCCTGAATTTATGCTTTAATTTTATTCTTTCTTGTTTTGAATTTGTTTGATGCTAGTGGTAGTTATTAGTCCTACTGTTTTCTATACTCTTATGTATTTGGTTATGAGTTATTACCACACTCATCAAATCAAAGGCGACATCAATTGTAAAAACCACTATAGTTTTATATACCACTGAGGAGGAAAAAATGCTGCACAGTGCATTTCTTATCACTTACAATTTTTGTTTTATAGTTACTGAAATAGCTTCTTTCGACTTAGTTAGACACAGACTTTACCTTCTGTATCAGTCCTGATTTCAGCTGAACTTGACCTGTAAGAAGGCAGTATTTTCTACTTATATCAATATAACACAGCCCTGTCTTCTTTGTGGTTATTTTTCTTTCTCATTTGGGTTTTGTTTTGGAAAAAAGAAAGAATTGTGATCAGTTCTATTAATAACAAATGTTTGTTTCACTAATAACAATTTTATACCCTGACGTTCTTTGTGCCTTTCTGCATACACAACAGCTTTTACTCTACTTATGAAAACCAACACTGCACATCACCTTAATTCAAACAGTGACAGTACAAAGAGCTGTGACAACTTTGAGCGTGTGTAGGTAATGCCAGTGACTGTCACCTGGCCAATAGCAATTATAAAATGCTGTTATTTAAAATGCTCCCCAGTCGCAGCAATCTTAAAATGTGCAGATTGGAATTGGTGAAATACAGCATTCAAATTTAACCCTACCAGACCTGAGGCCCTGAACCTAACTGTCCCCTATACCTGGGCTCCTGAGCATTAAAGAGAAAAAACCAGCATGATATAGAAAAATGTTAGTTACATGCAAACAAGTGGTTAGAATAAGATGGAACTTGGAACCATGTTTTTCACGCACTAGGCAAAGCACCGACAATTAGGTACAGCGAGCGGTACAGCGGCAGATTTGGACATGACCGAAAAATCGGTACAGTGGTCTGGTAGGGTTAAGGATGCTAGTTGGAAAAAAGCTTATTATATTGTGAATTTCCTCTTCTTCCTTTGCCTACTCATTTAATTGCAGCAGTTTTATAAAGCTGTGTCCCCTTGTCTTCACTCTTTACCTTCTCTCCCTGGACCGCATCAGTTATTTGAAGGACTTTTACTATGTCATGATTTCCAAGTCTACACCTCCATTCCTTTCTTTATTCCTATGCACCAGATACAGTTTTATCCTACCTCTTGGATATCTTCATGCCTCAAACTATATGTGAGTCAAACTGAATTCCTTAACTTTTCTTCTGAATCTGTTTTTTCTGCTGTGTACTCTATCCCAACTAATGATAGCATTATCTAACAGTCACCCAAACTGGAAACCCTAGAGACATTTTAGAGTTTTATATCCTCTTCAATCCTGCCACATCCAAGGAGCAGTCAAGTCATGAGAATTTTATCTCGACAGGTCCTTGCTTTTGCATTCCCACTCATGCTGCCCTTGGCCATTTATTTTGCATCCACATTGAAAGAACCCTATGATTGGAATCAATGCCTCCATTTCATTTCTGGCTATCCCTCACATTGCCACCAAGGTAGTTAATCCTTTTAAAACATTTGTCAGGTCATGCTACTCCTCTCATCAAAAACCATTCCCACTGTCTATACATATGTTTAAAATCCTTAGCAAGGTATCCAAAGTCAGAGATGATCTGGTACCAAACTGCTTTAAAGAGTACCTTGATATTTTATCCTGTATTATGTGCCCCAAGCACCAGTCAGACCCAGTTGTTTGCTGTTCTTTTTGTCTGATTTATACCATTTTCTTTAGCCTAGAATGGTTCCCCTTGCCCACAACAACTTAAAATCCCACTTATCCTTTAATCCCACAAAACTAAAAACAATTGATTATCCTTTTGTGTGTTCATAGGAGGTGTTTATATCACTATTGCCCAGTTTTTTCTGTACTGTGTATATATATATGTGTGTGTGTGTATATATATATATATATATATATATATATATATACACACACACACACACACACACATACACACACACACACACACACACACACACACACACACTTGTACTCATATTTTTCCCATGGAAGAGTAAGTTCTTTGAGAGTGCAAATTAAATTTTCTTCATTTGTTTATACTATAGCACCTATTTCAATGTCTTTAAATGTGGGATGAACTATATGTATACACTGAATTGATTTGAATTAAATAAAAATTAGTTTTTATTCATTTACTTGTTATACATAGTTTTATGTATGTATGTATGCAGCATATTTTATAGGCATTGTGTAGAATATTAAGAAATACAAGTTTTTTTTTTGGTAGCTGTTAGGCTTTTCCCAAATAATCTCAGTTTAAAAATAATCCATTTCTTCATTCCAAAGGATAATTTCTTAAGAGGGGATAGCTCCCGTAAAGTTCAGCACCAGCAGCAGAGGAAACCCAGGAAAAAAACCAAGCCTCCTGCACTTACCAAAAAACACAAGAAGAAGAGAAGGCGTGGACCTCGTCGACCCCAAAAACCCATCCCCCCTGCTGTCCCCCAAGGGAACCTCAGCATGCCCACCAGCGTCTCACTGCCAGTGGAGGCCTCTCAGATCCGGTCAGTGCCGGTGCCAGCGCTCACGTCTCCGTTTCCATGTCCCAGTGATGCACAGAGCCTCTAGTCCCATTTACTTTCCTAGTGCTAGAACGAGCTGCAGGAGCCATTCAATGTATCAGCCTCAACTTTGTAGTTTTCGTACAGTTTTTGCCAGATATCTGACTGGGTTAGATCTGAAATAAAGCTTTTGATTAAAACAAAGAGAGCAGATGTTGAAATTGAGAATTTAATTGTCTGCTCTCAGATTTTTCTATTTTAACAGAAGTTCCATATATGTCCCAACAGAAATATTCCATCAGAAACCTGATGCATAATTAATTTTGGCAGGGGTAAGCATTTTGAGCAGATGAATGAAGCTTCTGTTTCAGTTAAACATTTTAGTTTTGTCTGTTTATGTTATTTTTTTAAATTATGTTGACTGGGTTTGAAGTTCTCTAAAAAAGTATTAAGACAGACTTGCTGTACTAAGCAGTATTCATTCTACTAATTTGAAGTAAAAAGATCATCTCGAGGGAGTTCCCTGATGGTATAGTGGCTTAAGGCTTCGGCGCTGGCGCTGTCAGCGCTGCGGCCTGGGTTCGATTCCCAGTCAGGGAGCTACCCACATACCAAAAAGCAAAAAAAAAAAAAAAAAACCCAAAAAACCAAACAAAAAGATCATCTCGAAAAGGTTGTTTTAATACATGGGTAAAGGTTGTAGAACGATGTGACAGCTTATGGTGGGTGGGGTCTGTCCTTTAGCTTTCAGATTTCCTTCTCTTAAAGTAAGAAAGGAGGCGTTTTGAGTTAGGATTTTCCATGTCCATGTTTGATGACCTTGTCTTGACGACAGGGGTGTGAAGGTGAAAGGGGAGTGAGGGGCAGGGCCAACCGTGTCATCTTCCCCAGGAGCCCATCCACGCCAGAGCTGAGTGCTGATGAGTTGCCGGACGACATTACCAATGAGATCACCGACATTCCACACGACTTGGAATTGAACCAGGAGGACTTTTCAGATGTCCTGCCACGGCTACCTGATGACTTACAGGATTTTGATTTTTTTGAAGGTATGGTCAGAATCATGATTCAATATAACTGGGTTTTATTTAAAATGAGTTCTTAAAAAGGGAGACAGCGTTTGGAAGTGTGTTAGAGTATTCCTCCTCACGTGTGATGTCTTTCACTGTAGATAGAAAATGTAATGCTGCTAAAGCTGTTTTACCTTTTCCAGAAGGCAAGGAATGTGTGAATTGTTTAACCACGTTGTAGGCTTAGTAGATGGGGACTTTGACAGTGAGGTTTATAACTGCATTCCTTTAAAGTGAGTAATTTCACTTGAGTTTATTTTTGAGCAAAGACATTTCAAATTTGAGTTTATGGAAGCCTTTTAGAACTTGTCCTGATTTTAATACCCCACCCTGTACTTCAATTGAAGTGCACTTTTCCAAAACAAAGTTTGCTCCATCCTACCAATTCTTCAGTGAGTTCAAGGGGACATCCTTTAGATTCTTAGAATGTCTCTTTCACTGTTAAAAAGTGGATATGTCTATGTTGTTTAATCAAGTTCCTAACTAGATTTTTTTTTTTAATACTGGAAATGACATCAGTACAGACTCATGGGTTTCCATTTTATGAAAAGTAGTTAGAAATGGGGGAAGAATGAGAGGGGAGAATTAGAGAGGAGGGCAAGAGCATTCTGAAAGATAGCCTATGGGAGGGGCCGAGTGAGTGCTTAGTGGCGCGTTGAAATACACGTATGAATTTCTGTACACTAGTGTCTTCCCCAGCTGCCCCTCCGGCTGGAAGAGACTAGGAGTAGAAGAATTTGGCGGACTCCTGCACAGCCTTTTGTCTCAAATGAACTGATAGGATATGTTTTCTATTTCAATGACTTTAATGGAACTTTAGGTAAAATCGTGTATTCAAATAGTCACCATGAGTTTTAAATTGGTAGTCTTTAGAATCCCTAAGAATTTAATACTTTGGGAAGAGCTTTTAGAGAATACTGTAAATAAACTGACGATGTGATACAAGCTCTAGGACAGACCGCTTGACATTTCAGACCTGCCCTGCAGGCTCATATTTGACTTTTTCCTTCCAATCCAATTGTTGGCAGCTTTTCAACAGGCCTCTCTTTAATAGAGTGTCATAAAACATAACTCACATATATGGTTTTGTGGCATGGGACAGGTAAATCTCTGCTGATTCTTGATGGCTTTTGCTCACTCAGGTAAGAATGGAGACCTCCTCCCAACTACCGAAGAGGCTGAGGAGCTTGAACGGGCTTTGCAGGCTGTAACTTCTCTCGAGTGCCTGAGTACCATTGGGGTACTAACCCAGTCAGATGGTGTGCCAGTCCAGGAGTTGTCAGATCGAGGAATAGAAGTGTTCTCCACAGGTACTGGAGCTTCAGGAATTCAGTCCTTGAGCCGAGAAGTAAACACAGACCTAGGGGAGCTGTTGAACGGGCGCATAGTACATGATAATTTTTCTAGTCTAGAGCTGGATGAGAACCTGCTCCGTTCTGCTACCTTGTCTAACCCACCTACACCCCTGGCAGGGCAGATCCAAGGGCAGTTCTCTGCCCCAGCCAACGTTGGCCTTACTTCTGCCACTCTGATCAGCCAGAGTGCACTTGGGGAGAGAGCCTTCCCAGGACAGTTTCATGGACTTCATGATGGCAGCCATGCCTCCCAGAGGCCACATCCTGCCCAGCTGCTGAGCAAGGCAGATGACCTAATCACCTCACGACAGCAATACAGCAGTGATCATTCACACTCCTCGCCCCATGGAAGCCATTATGATAGTGAGCACGTGCCGTCTCCCTATAGTGACCATATCACCTCTCCCCACACAACATCTTACTCTGGTGACAATATGGCAGCTACCTTTTCAGCAGAGATGCCCATTATGGCGCAGCACTTGCTCCCGACCCAACTTGAGGTGCCACTTGGAGGAGTTGTAAACCCCAGAACTCACTGGAGCAATCTCCCTGTCAACCTTGGAGAGCCCTCTCCATTTAGCAACCTTCTCGACGCAGATGGACATCTTCTTTCCACTTCCCTGTCCACGCCGCCCACCACTTCGAACTCAGAGACCACACAGCCTGCCTTCGCCACCGTGACCCCCAGCAGCTCCAGTGTGCTTCCAGGGTTACCGCAGACCAGCTTCAGTGGCATGGGGCCTTCTGCTGAGCTAATGGCCTCCACCTCTCCCAAGCAGCAACTCCCTCAGTTCAGCGCAGCCTTTGGCCACCAGCTGAGTTCTCACAGTGGCATTCCTAAGGACCTGCAGCCCAGCCACAGCTCTATAGCCCCCCCTACAGGCTTCACAGTAACAGGTGCCACAGCTACAAGTACCAATAATGCGTCTTCTCCCTTTACCTCCCCTAACTGAGTGTGTCTGTGTGTTGCAGGCAGGTGGGGAACCTGGTGTTTTCTATCTTTGTTTCCACTGTATCACTCCTTTTCCCTTTTCCTAAAGAAGATTTTAAAAATAACAGATGGGGACTAGAGGGGCCTCCCTTTTCCAGTTAAACAAGTTACCCTGCAGTGGACCTCGCCTCAGTGTTCACATGTGCTCCTTCGCACTGGTGCTCATTCCCTCCTGGCAGGTTCACTCGACCTCAGTGGTCTCCTTAGTGGCTCAGCACAGTGACTGGATAGAACTGACTTTGAGCAGCAAGTCCTAGAAGTGGAAGATACCTCAGCTTACCAGTGCCCTATTTCCTAGTATTCAGATCAGTGCTTTCCATTCTATTACCAGTTATTGACATAGGTGGTTCTAGACAGAATGATCCTATTCATTGAGTCTCTGTGTGTAAGACATAGCAAATGGTGTGCAGAGGCAGATCGGGACAAGGCTCTGACTTAGCACCAACTGCTACGTACCACAGGAGGCCAGGGTTCCATTCCTAATTGTGATCACGTTTCATTAAAAAGAAAGAAGTTAGTCTTTCGACTGCCTGTGTGTGTATGTGTGCCCACGTGCGTGTTTTCGTGCAGGGCAGGAAGCGGCTGCCCCATTGTTTTGTTTTGTTTGTTTTCTAATGGGTATGAGGCTCTGACTTCTCCTTTCCCACCTCTCACAACTGTTGCTCATTCCTTCCCACCGAGTTAACTAAGTTTCTTGACTAGAGAGGGTGGTGGTCTGGTCCCATGAATAGCACAACCCTTTTCTGTAAGTTCTCCCGGAACACAAAAAGCTGAATTCATGTCTGCCGTGGGGACGTCGTGAAAAGCTTGTCTGGAGTGACTGACTGCAGGGTTGCTGAGACTCTGAGGTCCGGTGGTTGTATTGCCTTTTCAGACATGCGTTTGTTCCCAAATCCCTCTGTCATAGAATACATGCGCAAGATGTAATTAAAGAAAATACTGTGTTGTGAAAAGCAGGATAGGTCAGATAGATTTGGAAAGATGGGATCTGAACTTCTTGATCCATCTTTTGTTTTTAAATTTTTCATGTTTACAGTAGTTTGGTGAGATTTGTAAAATGTTGAAGACACTTGTAGAATCAATGTACCAGTTGTGAAGTGATATGTAATATCTGAAGGATACACATTTTAAAGTTTCTTTCAAAGCAGAATATGGAAATGAGACATCAATTTTACCTACCCTTTGGTACTTCTAAAATAATTTAAGTACCTAGGTTTAAGTTTTGGGAAATTGTTTTAAAGTACCAGGATTTTAGACTAAAAAATTGTATTGGGGAGTTTAGTAAGTCATGACTATGGAATGAACATGTGAGTTTTCTTTTTACCTGCCTTCTCCCCTGCCCTCCCCACTCCTCCCAGGAGGGAGGAGCTGGATTTGAAAGGCATCTGTGCTCTGCTTTTGCCCAGACGGTTCACTGTCCCCTGAGATACCATTGGCTATTTATACCTGAGTCTAGTCTAATTTACATATATATATTTTAAAAGATGAGTAGAGAGAGCATATCTATTAATGATATGATATAATGATTCATTTGTCAGGGAATATTTGATCCTAATTCCTTTTCAATAGGGAAAGATGTGGTTGTATTTTCCTACTTCCTGTAAGTATTCTCTTTATGCCATGCTAATTCTAACCAGTCCCTTCTTTTGAAAGCTTTTCTTTCTCTGCTTTTTAAAGGAATGATGGTGATCAGCAGGCATTATGCAGATACCACGTGCCTGAGATTATGGAGGGGAAATGTCACATGACTGTATGAAATCATTATATGCCCTATTTTGTAATTTATTGAAGTTTCTTTTTGTGGGCCAAAAAATATGTTTGTAATATATTTAGTTTTTTTTAATCATGATAATTGATTGGAAGATTTATTTTTAATAGCTTTGTCTTTTTTGCAGATTGAGAAATTTCTAAATTATAAATTATGTCACAAAGCAAAAGTATATTTGGTATCACCATAAGTTTCTATTCTGAACGGTGAGAACAGATAATTTGAATATTTCTCACCTGTGAACCTGTTAGTAAGCTTTTTTATTTTAATGTACTATAATGAAATGATTATGAGTAGTTACCTCTGCTCGGTAGTGTCATGTAGTTTGCTAAACTCCTTTCACAGCCCGTTACAACCATCAGTAGATGCTGTCCGTTCCCGGCTGTTTGGTGTATTCTCCCTTGTGTACTAATTTGACGTCGTAGCAGAGCAGCACGGTGACTTTCTCATCAGCCCTTCTTTGACAGCAAAGGGAAAGTCACAGGTAGTGGATCTGAACTTTTATGGCTATTTGTCCCCTCGTGGTAGCTGCTTAAAATTCTTCAGTTATCAAAACTGAGTTTGCAGTAAGTTGCACATTTAATTGTTTGCAATTTTCTGTTTTATGTGCATTTTAAAAGCCCTTTTCTGCTTTCTGGTTAGGAAGCAAGAAATGATCAGGAATGTTGCCAGTTACAGCTTCACACCAAAAACTTTGAGTAAATCATTTTTCTTTAGATGCCCATGATGATAGCTGAAGAAGGGCACCCGTAGAAAGTACCAGTGTGGACTTGAGGAATTAGTAAGAGAAAAAGTTTTCCTCTCATTTCATCTACTTCAAAACAAATATCCAAGCTTGCAATTTGCTTTGCTCTTGCTGTTGCTTATTCGAGTCCCTTTTTGGAAGAGAGAACATCAGTGAACCCAGAGATACTCATTGTGTTTTTCTTTTAGCTAATGGAGCAATTCTAGTCTATTAGTAGTAGGTTTGCTATTAATATATATAAAAAAAGAATGAAGTGTCTTTTATTCCAGAAATAGGAAAATTAGGTATCTTTTTAAATAGCACTTATGCTATAATAAGGCAATACTGGAATCAAAAACAAATTTTATATAAGGTCCTAATTAGGTGGAAACTAGCTTTTATTCTAGTTAAACTCATGAGAGGTAGTGGCAAAGAAGGTTCACTCTGCTTCTGCAGTTCTTTGGGACCATTTATAAAGGCCAGTTAGATTGTGTTAATGTGATTTCATTTACAGAGTTGCTGCATTTGATGGATTCATTCTGTGTTCTGAAAATCTGAATTCCATTCTAATGTATGATATTGGCTGTGATCTGTAGCATCCGAAGAAAAAAATGTGTTTTTTCTCCTTTACTCTCTCTATATAATTATTATTATTTTAATTAAAGTACTTATGATATTGTTTTTTCCTCTGTTAAAAAAGGCTTAGCAATTTGCACATCTGGGTAGGTTATGTAGCTAGTAAACAGTTCACAATAGTTAATAGCAATTACACTTAACCCACCAAGTGACAGACTATGCAATGAAAAGATTTTCTAATTATCGTCACGTAGCTTATATGGCGAAGGATTATATTCTCTAGTGACCCATCATATGAGATACGACAGCTTTATAAATGACTTCCTGAGCAATTCCATGTTGGCAGGCTGCGTGGTGTGTCTAGTGTCCCTCCGTGAAAGGATTATAACTTTATGAGAAGCAAATAGTAGGTATAGGAATAAAATTGGAAAAATGTTTTTTTTCTTTTCCTTAAAATTGTAGTTACGTCTTGAGTGGCTTAAGGCTAAAGAAAGCTAATACTGTATCTTTGCCAAATAATTATTTGTAAGAATTCTTTCTTAAATAAGCCCAATCTCTCAAGTGCAAGTTAGGAGTCATCATTTTCTGTGACTAACACTAAAACTTCCTTATCAAAAATTGTTCTCAGTCCATGATCGCAATCCACAGAAGTACAGTTCTTTGATTTGGAAAGAAATAATGTCTGTGAGACACACAGGTGAGGTATCGGGATAATTTTCTCCTTATGTGAAAGAATTCGTATTTCTGTTGACCTTACCATTCATTCAGTTTTCACCCGTGGGCACTGGAATGTGAGCATAGGTAGGAAGGCCGGTGCTTTCTGCTCGTTGGTCCTTGGCAGCCCTCGCGTCGGCAGGTGGCAGGTGGCGATGACGGCTGGGAGGCTGCAACAGCAGTGTTTGCGTGGTGCAATTGCCTTTTCCCCAAGTGAGTTAGTTCAATAGGTTGCTGTGGATTGGTCTTGTAAAAAAATGAGGATATTAAATTAATAACACTAAAGTAATTACTTAATAGGTTTGAAATTCACTTAAAATGTGTTTGGCTATCATTTCCATTTCTTCATCTTTTTTCTTTTCAGCCTTTTAAAATTCTATTAAATTCTATTTTTAATCTGATATATATATATATATATATATATATATATATATATATATATATAAAATCTAATATCATGGTCTTCTAAATGGGCAACAGAATTCTGCAATTTATTGAGGCAATTTAAAGGATTCCTAGAAAGAAAATGTAGTCCTGTTGAATAGTCTTTATTTATATCTCTTTCATCACTAACACCTACATTGTTCCAAGGATTTTTTTTTTTCCTGACAAGAAATATATTTATTTCCCAAGGGTGGAAGTGGGAGATGGGAATATGTATAGTATAAAGTAGAACATAGATCCTCCCCACCCAATACATTGAAAATGATTGAATCTTTACTGGTACTCTATAGAAAGGTAAAACGTTTAATGACTTCTTAATATCTTGAACTTTATAAGCTTTCTAATATATTCTGGAGGGAACCAAAATCAATGTTTAGTCGATTAAAGTAGCATTTTAAATGCTGTCTTTCAGAAGATTTATACTAAAATACCAGTGAAGAACATATGCATTTTCCCCTGATCAGTGAGTTAGGAAAGAAAACATAAAACATAAGTAAATATTATGTCTCTCCTAATAACCAGTGTCATCAGTGTGAAAATGTGGGTCAAATTTAGAGAGCCTTATTTCTAAATAGTAAAAATTCTCTTTTCACTCCAGTTTTGTTTTGTTTTTGTCTTTGTTTTTTAGCTTTCTTCTCTCTGCACTGTGATACAGAGCTAATAAAAGGAAATGTGGCATTTCAGAGACAGAGACAGAGCGCAAAGACTTTTTTTACCCTAGGTTCCCAGATCTTGGGAATAGTAGGCTACTTTCAGTGGCAGAGTTTTGGGTGATCCCAAGTTTATACCGAAAAGCAGTCTTAAAAAGAAAGCCTGTAGAACCCTTAGTAAGCTCTGTAGGGGAGCACAGCTTCCCTTCCTTTTTTCCCTTCTGCCTGCCTGCTCAGCCCACCACCAGTTCTGAAGGATGCACACGTATACACACGGTCTGTACTGATTCTGGCCCAAGAGTAAGAGAATCCTCTTCTTTCGCTTGTTTTTTTGTTTGTTTGTTGTTTGTTTGTTTGTTTGTTTTTAAGCTGGGGACCACTGAAGTAAGCTCTATATGCACCCAAAGTTCCCCTTGGAAAAAATTTTAACATGCAATGCAGAAGGCTCCAATGCAGCTAAAGGCCACACCATTGCTTTTACTTGGGGACTAGACTGATTTGCCCTGAAATGACTCTACCCTGCGTCGTTGAGATACAGTGGGCTCCAGCAGATTAGTGTGGAGTGATGGGAAGTGCGACACTTGTGACGTTGTCTTCATCTGCTTGGAAGGGTTGGATCAGTTCCTCTCAACAGTGACAGTTCTTTTCACTGTGTAGTGTTGAGTATGTCTCAGGGATTCCTTGTGGAAATTAGGGCAGTTTTTAAAATAAAGTAGTTTTCAAGAAACTAAAGGTGACTCATCATTGAAGAGAGTGCAAGAAAGAGAAAACATTTGGTTTCTTAGCCCACAGCGTCTTGCATAGGACTTTTCCTTTCTCCTTCAGCCTCTCGCCTCAGCTTCAGCATACAGAATCCTTTCCCACCATGCACAGCTTTAAAACTTTTATTTAAAAATCTCCTTCCCCAGTGAGCTTTCAGAATACTTATTGTAGATTTTAAGAGAAAAGGTATATTAATTTATGCTATTAACATCACCTCATAAATTATAAGTTTTATACTAAAGCTGTATTGAGTGTAATGAATTATGTTGCCTATGTGTTTAATAGCTAAAAAATTATATATGAGCTTTTTTTTTTTTTTTTTTGACAAAACAAACTAGTGAAGCACCTTTTTACACTGGATCTCTGCCGTGTCAAGGTGTATAGCTATCCTTTGCTACCTTGCAGATATATAAAATAAAAGGATATTCTGGGGCCTCAAAATGTAGAACACCTTTAGACCATTTATTACTACTCATAGAACTGTTGAGAATCATGTTTCTTTAGTAAATGATCTGTGGTTTACACTTACGATGGCTAGAAGCTTAGTTACAGGGTAAATAGAAATACATAGATCAAGTAAAATTCCCAACTACTGTAGCTGGAATTTGTAAACTAAGTTAAGACCTCTTTTATTTCCTATGGATTTATTCTTTACATTACAGTTGATTCTGTAAGTTGGGAAGTAAAATAGAGAAAATAATAACTCTAGATGTTCTCAGTGTCTTATTCAGGAACCTTTTTATCCCTCCTCACTAAGGAATTCCCACTGTGACTTAAAAATAGAATTAAATTACTTGTGTGCATGTATGTGTCTGTGTTTTTACACACATGCAAAAATATACATTGGGGGCACGTGTGTGAGAGATGAATGTGTGCTTCAGTAAAAATAGAGAAAGGTAACAGAATGTAATGTAAAAATATGATTTATTTACTTAAGGGTATTGGAGTTGCTTTCTCATTGTTTCTGTTGTGTAAATACACCAAATTCTTCATCGTGTTATGTTAAAAGGCTAGTTCTGATATCATGTGCATTTTAACATTCTGATTAACTTCCATTATGCTGTATTTTTAAAATGACACGAAAAATAATAGGTTTTAAGACCAGCCTATTGCTTTCGAGCATAAAAATCAGACAGACAGACAGACAGACCAAGCGATGAGCCTTGTTTATACATCTATTGGGGTGATGGGACCAGAGATCATTTAAACCTTTTTCTACATTAACAGATTTCTTTATATTCTGAGTTAGAAAATATCATTGACCATCATTTCTTGGTAAAGTTAAGAAAATTATAGGCCTTTTATAAAGAATGCCATTTGAAGCAGCTGCTTTGTATAAAGAGTTGGTGGGATCGTTTCACCATGCATATTTCAATGCTGGGATAATTTCAGGTATTTCCAAAAATTAAAAAATATTACTCAGTTGTGCTATTATTTATGAAGTTAGCATCTCCCCCTACCCCCATATTTTGGCTAAAGGAAGAATTATGCTACTTGATTCAGATGGAATTTAAAAAATACATTCCTGTATTTTGAGGTGTGTTGTTTTGCTGTACATTCATTACTAGAGTATCTGGTGGTCTAAAATAGTCAAAACTAGAGTTGTTATTAAATGCTCCAATCACATTTATTTTTAAAATAAAAAATCATGTACTTTGAAATATGTCAGAACAACTTCAGATCATACACCTGAATTTGTAGTCGTCTTTAAGCCTCAGTCACCCTATATGTAGTCAAGACCTAGGAAAGCTTCATGTTCTTTTTATAGTTAGTTGTGTTTTTGCAGCATCTCCCTGTGCCATTCACTCTTGCTTTATGGATTAAAAAAAAATCTGCATATTTCTTGTACATATGCATGCAAATGAAAGAAGGGAGTTCGTATTGATGTCATTTCTCCCTTCAGTTACTGATTAATGAATGGGATTTGCTAGAATAAATTCCCCCTGATTGAAGGGTGAAAATAAACCCTTTGTGTATATCTGTACAGAGATGTGTATATGGGATGTGGTGGCACTTTGCTGAATGTGAACTTGCCTTGTCAAAGGAGAGATTGAGAATTATTATGTTTATTTATACATTTGTATAATCTATATATACACGTATGTATATGTGTGTGTATAGATAAAGCTATATACATATATTTCCCTAAAAATGTGTGTGTATAATAGATAAACAGTCTTTGTTAAGTGAGATTTTATGTCTATGGAAAATTCTGGAAGCTTCTGTAAACAGGAGGAGGTGACAGTCTAGAGTACATCACCGGAGCATACTAAGATGGGAGTCCTTTGGGTCATAGTCTTGTTCATGGTTACTAGAAATTAATTTCTGTTCGAACTCTTTTTAGTTGCCAGTTCTATTCTTCATCTTCACTAACTTCTAAGTCAGTCTTTCAGCATTTGAAAATCACACTTCATTGTGGTTTTTTCTCTTTTATTATGTCTTTCTAGCCAGAAGCACTTGTCTTAAGTATAATATTTCGTTAACTTCTCAATTGTCTCTTTTAAACATCTTTATCTCTGAAATTTCCCAGAAGATACTAATTTTGGTAAGATTTTTCTATAGCAGTTTTGAGAATCGGGCATTAGTCTATCTCAAAAACAAAAGTCAACATTCAGCCACAACTTATTTAAAAATTTCACCTAGAGTATTTTGGGATATTTTACTTAAAAAAAGAACATAATTATGATTTTATGATTGATATTAGTGATAGGTTCATTTCATTTATTGTCATTAATTTGTCATTTGAAAATTTAGTTTACTTTGTAATTTGATCATAAATTTACCATTTTCATTTTAATGGAAAGCAAAGTCACATGAAAACCTTCTTGAATTTTATAACTAACTCACGTTACTCATGATGAAACTGCTTTAATGAATTCTTGTGTAATGAATTCTGCTGTATTTCCTTTTGACTTTTCTCACATTTGTGACATTCTGTTTTAACTCTGCTGTAGCCCTCTAGAAGACTTGCATCTCTATATATTGTGCCTTTAAAGCTCTTATGCACACACAGACAAAAGTGTATATATACATGTTGGAACATGTGTACATATACTTTCATATGTACTCACACAGTATGTCTCTAGTATATATTGTGGGAGTGGATATATAGATATTCAAAGGCAATGTAATGTTGCTCTCTAGATATATATGTATATAAATCGTGTTGATATACTGTATATACACATGTATATGTGTGAGTTTTAAATGGCAATCTTTTACATTTAGCAAAATGCTGCCCCTACTGGAATATTGCCACTGCAATGGCAGTTGTATGTAATGATTTAAAATACATTTATCAAAAATTATTTAAAGAACATTTAAAAGTCTCATCTAAAGACATCTACACATTATTTATTTATCTTCCTTTTCCTTTTTATTGTTATGTTTTGTTTAATTGGAAGGGAGACTGTCATTTTTTAAAATGCCACCTGTCCCATAGGAGAAGGAGAGAGCTGTAGACTCACTTGAGGGACCTTGTGCATTTCTCCTGTCTGAAATGGAGACGTACCGTACCACAAACCAGCCTGTTTGTTTCAGTTATAAAGCAATCCTAGTATTTCCATTAGTGTATGTCATCCACCATTTCCTAGACCAACTTAATTCACCAATTTGCCTCTTCCTTTCATTAATAAATAATGATCACCCAGATCATTTTGCCTGGGGGAAGTTAACTACTCTCTTGCTGCAGGGAAATATATCACCTAATTGTTAATCTGCCTTGTTCAAAATTCAACTCTGAGAGAAGGCAGCACTCTTCCTGAAGCTGTCTTAAGCGTGTTTTGCATTTATTAAAGGTCTTCCCAGACATTATTTTAAAAGAACTCCAAGTCTGCATGCACTTGACATAGATTTATTCTTATTCCCCACAGCTTCAAGTATTTTTCATTAGTATATCAACTTGACACACCAAATGAAAAAATAGTAAGAAGGTACTGTTAAATATTTTATATTGTGATGAGTTGGCAGCAGATTACATTTCAAGATCTTACAGAGAGAGAACAGAGATGGACACTCCTAAATTATAAGATGTTATAAAAAACAGTAGAATAAGAGTACCCCTGAAGACTAAATAGAGAGGTTGGGGTTTGAGTGATTTCAGTGTAGCTCAGCTGGAACTTGATATCAGAAGCGGCCTTTAACACAAAGCCTCTTGGCAGTTGTATGGTACTAACCAGAGTACTGAAGTGTAAGCGAAAACCAAGTTGCAGTGGGAAATCAAAGGTGAGGTAGCTTATTTGAAACCAGTAAATGACAGCCAGGTTGCACAGTTTTAAAATCTTTTTTAACAAAGTAACTGCACGGTAGCAAGGACTAGCGGTTCTCAAAGCCCTTCTTTTTCAGTGTTCTCATTCACCTTGGCACATAAGTATGTTTAACAGTCCATACGTTAAAAATATTTACAAAACAAAAGTTGCTTAAAGGGAATTTACAAACTGAGAATCTTCCCTGCATTTGTGTTAATAATGGCTGGAAGCATAGTTACATGCCCAAAAGCAAGGAGCCACCCAGTTCTGCACAGACCATAGAAGCATGATGAGATTGGCAAGAGCCCCCCACCCCCACCCCCGTTCTGAAGGAAAGGCATATCTATGGCACTGGGTGTGATATTGTCAGGGGAGACCACATTTTGGGAGGTGATGGGCTTTTAGTTTGTAATTTCCCTTTAAACAGGAAGAGATGGCTCTCATTTTCCATATATATATCTCAATGAATGTACTGTATTACTGTTTTAAAAATTTGATGAAATAATAATGATTGGTCTCCTTTTGTTATCTGGTCCTTGTTTAATTTGTTTAAGGGTTTTTGTATACAAAAGTTTACATTTTTATGTATATTTTTCTTGTGTAAAAACTGATGTAATATGTGTATAAAACACTGTATGTATTATCTGTATATAGTGTGACAAAATGATTTTTCTTTCTTTCTTTTGGATGTATTAATAAATCTTGCTGTGAAGTACCCTTGTTTTTGTTATAATTTTCTTTGCCTAGGTATTGATGGAAGCTGCTAATCTAAGGGAGATATTTTTCCCCTCTCACTTTATTTTTTAAATAGAATAAATATAATATATTCGTGGTTCTTTATGGTTAGACTGGCAATGCTTTATACCTGTAATAGCTGTGCATCAATTAAATGCTATCCAAGGTGACTTTAATGGGGTTTCCAACCTTGAAATCCAACCAGAAGTTGGATTTGAAATTGTTATATACTGTAATGGAAGTCTTACAAGCCAATTTCTATTTCATTTAATCAGAAACCCCTTCTCTATTCATTTTCATAGCTTCACAAGTATAGGAACAATTTCATGCTGTATAATCAAAGTTAAAAAGAAAAAAACTTGAAGAAACTCTCTACTTGTAAGCCATTGGCAGGTGCCTGTCTTATATTCTTAGAATTGAATGGAATTGTTTGTATGTTTGTTTGTTAGTTTTAATATGTAGATTGGAACTTTTCATTTTCTGTGTTATCTTTTGTTGCTAAGGGATTTTGTGGTATGCATAGAGGCTAGTACAAAATTTGCAAAGAAAATTTGGAGTCTTCTAATTGCACATTCCATTGTAGAGGTCCACTATCTTTTATTTTTGTGGAGCATTTGTACTTGTTTTCCTTGGTCTTTCATCCAGGCATGTTTAAGATACATTTTAAAATTGTACTTTGCTTCTTCAAAAGAAATTAACATTTTGAGACTGGAAGCAGATACCCACAGTTCTAGTAAGATGACCTGCACTGACAGAAATTCAACCATCAGTTTTTCAGCTTTTGAAATTGACTGGGTAGGAAGAATAATCTTTGAAATTGTTCTGTACCTTTCTTCAGTTATGCGATAAGGAGGCTCCTTTTCTAAATCTCTGCACAAGTGTACAAACTTGAAATTATGCTGGCTAAGTTCTTGATTTGATTTTTTAAAAATAGTAGCCTTGAGACAAACTTAATAGTGAAATGTTTGAGTCGAGGCCACATCTTTTAAGGGGTGGTGCTGAGCGCCTGTGGATTGCCAAGTGAAAACAAAGGTTAGAAGAGAATATATTTTAATTCCTTCATTAGCATAGATCTACCTCCTTGCTCTTTCCTTTGCTTCATTAACAGTACTTCTTTTAAAAAATGATTGTTTAAAAACCACTTATTTGCATTAATTTATACATTTCAGGAGTATGTGGATTTGCACATTAAGATGATATTTTTTGTTCTTTTCACATAACTGGCTCCCGGAAAATTGTTCAACAACATGTGACTACTCAGTTATTTTTCCGACTTCAAAGCCCTGTGAGGGAGAGATGCCTATTGCTTAGCACGCTGGAATTTGCTGTTTCTTTTCTTTCATCTTTCCAATCTTCTGTCTTTCCGTCTTCCATTCTTTTTTTTTTTTCCTTTCTTTTAAGGCGCCGAAGCCTTAAGCCACTGCACCACCAGGGAACTCCCCATTCTTTTTTAAGTCACTTACTTATATTTTTGAGCACTTTGTGTTACGGATGGTGGATGAATCACAACTGGATTCTGTAGTCAAAGGCCTTGCCATGTAGCAGGGGAGAAGAGGTGCATAGATACACAAGGTAGAAATCGTCAGGTGCTTAGCAGGGCGATAACGTGCTGTGTACGATTATGTCAGGAAGAGATGGTTTCCGACCAAAGGACAGGAATGTTCTAGAGGAGGGTGCACCTGAACAGGACATTCAAGGATGGGCTGGATTTGGACGTTCAGAAGTGGGTATTCTGAATAGAGGGAGCAGCAGAAGCAGGATAACTCATGGCTGGTGTGAGAAGAGTGAGCACTTCAGTATCAATATAAAACGTATTAAAATGCGGAATAGAATGGAGAAGTTAATAGGGGTGAGAGCAGAATGAGCTTGGAAGGCTAGACTAGGGAGTGGATGAGAGTGATGGTTAGCTGTGATTCAGGAAGACTAACCTGGCATCATTATTTAAGAGACCAAGGTTCATAGCAAAGAGGTAAGTTAGGAGGGGGCTGTGCAATAGGCTACTGAGTGAAGTCAAAACTGCTTCTGGCAGTAAAAATGTTAAGGAAGGAGGAATTCAAAATGACTTGGGAACAGACTAGGTGTCATGGGCAAGGGAGGAGGAGGAAATCAAAGGAGTCCTCATCCCACAATTTCTGGAAGAGTAGGGATGTCAGTGGTGGAAGTAGGCAAGCCCACGCAACACTCAGTGCTGTAGGGAGAGGGAAGGAGTTTTAAATATATAAAGTCTGAGCTGGAGAGAGGCCTCCAGGTGGAGATGACCAACCAGTAGTTACAGTTAGGGCTCAGAAGGGAGGCTCAGGCTGAAGATAAAGAGAGGAAGTTAGGGACGTAGCTTCCTATCTTTATCTTGTTTGTTGATGCCCTCTATAAATGACCAAGGAAGAACGATAAGGACAGATTTTTGACACCTGCTCTATGTAATCTATTATGTTGTATGTACAGGCCCCAAAAGAGCTTACATCATTTCCCCCCAGACTCTCCCACCTAGTAAATAGGGATCTGGGATTCAAAGGCTGGCAGGCTGACTCACCTCCTTCCAACTCCACGAGGGCTGATGGTATTGAGGGAAGTCATGGTGAGGGCCTGTGGATGTGCACTCCCATCCCACACTCCAGTTTAATGACTTCTTGTTTACCTCACCCGGACAGTATGTTCCAGTGTCTATATCATGAGCCTCTGGAACCTCGGCCCTTAGCGCAACGTGCTCACACAGTAAATATTGCCGAATGAAGTTAGTACTCTGAAGAAATTCCCGAATATCAGGGATGCAGATTTGAAGAGAGTTAGAGGAACTGGTGAGAGGCAGTGTGGAAAATGGTTAAGGCTGTGGATTTTGTAGCAAGATTTCCTTGGTTCTTCTCTTGAGTCCATTATTTACAAACTGTGTGAGCTCAGGTCAGTCGTTTAACCTCATGCATAAAGTGCACTAGGAGGAATATGTGACAACCCATGTAAAGCTCTTAGAATAGTCCCTGGCACATACTAAGCACTTGGCCAATTTTAGTTCTGCTCATGTTCTGACTAGAGGGAAGGATTAAAGCAGAGTGGGGAGAGGCAAGGACCTTGGGCAAGAAGGTTTTGATGATACAGGGAGTGCTGATTTTTGTTATATTAAGAGGACATAGGTAACTGATAGATAAGGTTCCTTTTACCTAATCAAATTCCAAAATATTCTAGGATGTGTTCAGTTACTGGAATCCTATTAAGTGAAATATATTTGCCATTTGCTTTATAATACTTTAAAATTCTCCTACATTTCAACTTACATAGTACAAAGCACCATTTAATGGAACAAAATACATATATCATTGTATCCTAGACACTATACTTTGGTTAAAAAGTATTTAAGAAAACAAGTATAAAACAGTAGACGGTCCTTTATCAAAAGATGTGCTTGTTACTAAAAAGTGGAAATCAAAGTAAATGAACCAGACCCTGTTTTACCTCCATGGTTCATGGAGGCCAAATACATGCCCTATAGTTCTTACCCTCTGTACCATGGATATTTCTTTAAGACAAAAACCTTCCCTCTCCTTTCTTTTTCCTTCCATTGCTGTCGTTTCTTTGTATTGCCACACTTATACTTACTTTTTCCACTATCATTCTTGAACCCACTACGAGTTAGCTTTCACAGTGTTATTAGTATTTTCCTGAAGCTGTTCTTCCCAAGGCCATCAGTGACCTTTGCTGTCATTTTCTTTAACTTCTCTGAATCAGTCAGCATCAAGGACATTTTACTGTCCTGTTTCTCCACTTAATTCTCAGATTATGTCTTGTCTCTGATAATTCCAACTCCTTTCTTCTCCCTAAGTTTGAACATGTCTCGGACTAAGTCATCAGTCTGCCCTGCTGTTCCTACTCTGCACATGACATTGCTCTCAGACTTTGGTCTCACACCTGCATCTGCTTCACAAGGACCTCTGCCTCCCTATTCGATCAGGACTGAATTTTAGTTTATCTGAATCCACACTTACCGTCTTTCTTTTTTAAACTAGTTTTCACTCTGAACATTTGCCCTCGTTCATGTGCTCATTTAGTTCTTCAGCAAAGATAAAGAGTCACACTAGAATCTCAGTCATCTTGACTTCACCCAGTCCCCCAGCTTTTCATGACTTGGTCACTAAACAGTGCAGTAGTTTCCTAACTGATGACCATGCTTCAAATCTCTCCTCCCTCAGATCAATCTTTTACATACTCTCCTGCCAGACAAATCTGCCCAAGACATTCCAAAATTGGCCAAGAGTAATTTATAATTTCAAATCTGAACCTTCATCATTCAATCTCCTTCCATTCCCAGGACCATTGGAAGGTCCCAACATAGTTTGGTTTTCAAGACTGCTCATCACGTCTCTTATAACCTGTTTGAACTAGATCTCATGTGTGATCATGATTAACAAAATATGTTCTTTCCCTGCACAACCCCTCTCTTCCAGTCCTACTTGCCTACACTGCCCACATTTCTGAGCATACACTCAGAGTCCTGTCTGGACCTGTGATAATGCATACTTGAAAACACTCCCTTTGCTTATCTAGGAACTATTCTTCTTTTTTTTTTTTTTTTTTTTTTTTTTTTTTTTTTTTTTTTAATTCATTTTTATTGTTAGACTTATTGGGGTGACATCTGTTAGCAAGGATTACATAGGTTTCAGGCATACAATTCTACAGTGCATTGTCAACTTGAGGAACTATTCTTCTTTCAAGCCTACTTGCAAGCCATCCTACCCTCCAGAAGACTTCCCTTTCCAGAGAAATCCTAGTCATTCTTCCTTGGCAGTACTCATTGACTACAGCATTAAGTTGATGCAGGTTATGCTTCCCTGACCTTTGTTTATGTTACTACGTCTGGTGCTTCCTCCAGAAGACAAAGCCACATTAGAATAAGGACCTGTCTTAAAATCCTTTATTGCTTGAGGTGGTGGCCCAATGCATGTAGCAGAACCTCAATAAACTGTTGCACATTATAATGCTAGGAGAAGCCAAAATTACATCTGATTTCCTGGGTAGGGGGAAGACAAGGAACCTTCAAATGTATCTTGATATTCAAAATTACCGTATTTTGCCATGTATCATGGGCACTCATGTTTTTGGCCCAAACTTTCAGGGGAAAAAAATCTCATTTTAATTTTTTAATTCAAACTTTTATTTGTTTATATTTAGGTACTAGATTTTTGTATTATAAAAGAATTTTAGCACTTATTTTTTAATATATTATGGTACCTATATTCTAGGGTATTACTTTGCATACAAATATTGTTATTGATTTCTAGAGTTACACTTTTAACTCATAATCATAAATAAAAGAATTAAAATCTTTATATAGATATGGAATTAGTACTACCCATGGATAATGTGCATCCTTATTTTTCCCTCACAAATTTGGACAAAAAAGTGCACATTATACATGGCAAAATATGGTAGTGATCTTGACAGTTACACTCATTTGTCACAGCATATGCTAGATTATCAGCATTTCGTCTGTCCATGTCTCGTCTCCTTCAAAATATGAACAGAATATTAATCATTAAGAAAGTGTATCCAGTGTCTTTTTGTTTTACTTAATTTTTATATACTGATAGAATAGCAGTGCTAAAATGTATTTGAACTTTGGTATTGAAAGTATAACATGTTTTTCTGCTCATGGCTACATTTCTCTTTGAAAATAATAAGAAACATGGGGATCTAATTTATTTATATTATTATTTGTTTCTCTTATCATACGTCTGTTTAATTAACAGGCTACTTGACAAAATAAATTTATTCCAAAAAAGTTGGCAGTAAATCTGATTTATATTAATTACTCATATTTTCTTGTTGACATAAATTACCAAATTGGAGATGCTCTCCTTTAGGAAGTGTTTTGTCTAAGTCTAAAAAGCCTTGTTAGAAAATGCAATGAAACATTAAAATCACATATTCTTAAATTTCTGATAAAATAATGGTTAAATTAACTAAGAATAGAAGCTATTCTTGATGTCATGGAACTAGTCCAGTAGAAAAAAAATAAGTGATTTATTTAAAAGCATCATTTCAGTCTCAGAACAATTGTTAATAGAATTCTAAAAGTCTCAGTTTTGCCTTGGATCAATCTCATACTGGTGCGATTTTGTATTGGCAAATCGAAAGATGTGTAGCCCTTTAGAAATGAGTAGTTTCTAGAAAGAGCACTGTACTGTGAGGAGTTGCTCAGGATTGCAAGTTGTTTCTCTAAACTAGAAGTTTTACTGTGGGAAAATAACCTCATCCTTCTGGATCTTAATTTCTTCATCTGTAAACCAAGTGAATTAGGCTAAATTAGTGATTTCTAAACTTTGCTCTGTGAGTCTCCTCAAAGCCCCTCAGAGTGGGGGGTGCGATTAGAAAATGGTAGAGTGGGGTGATTGTCAGTTCAAGGTCCCCCCTCCCCTTTTCATGGGCTTTTGTTTGAACAGTGAGTTCCAGAGCTAAATATTAAAACTGTTTAAATGATCTTCGAATTATATAATCTCTACGGTTCCTTTCAAATCTAAAATAACAGCTCTCATTTTTGTTTTGAAAATAGTGTCTTTACTATGAAGTATATACTGTTTAACAAACAACTGTTGTGGATCCCCCCACCCCATTTTCTTAAATCATATTTTCCCCTCCTTGTCCCACCAGGTTCTAGCTTTGTAGGGTCTGTAGGTTTAGGAAGATCCAGCTTGAAATCTGTCATGCACAGTAATCAGGGAGCACCGTGCTATGTCAAACTCTTCTAATGCATATTCATATAACATAACAATCATTTTCTCAGGGCATTTTGTGATATTGTTTGTTAGCCTTCAAACACTCTTTGTTCTGAAAAGCTGAAACCCTTCTGCTTTGGGTTTTGCTGATCTTCAGTAGTGTTTCCAGATCTGTACTCTGGGGACTTCTTTCCCTTGCTGACTAATCTGTGCCCTTTTGGCTATTTTTACTGACTTCTGCATGTCATTCGCCCTTCTCTTTCATAATCTTTCCCAAGAGACTTTTGAAATCCACTGTGGTATAGGGTGGTGGCTCCACCCTGGCCCCCTGGCCCCCTGTGCACAGCTCAGAACGTGGGAGGCTGGTGAGCAGATGCTCTGGGGCCACTTCCCACTGGGACAGGGCCTGACATATAGCAGGCACTCATTCTTTGAATGAAGGAAGGAATGAATGAGGAATAAATTATTTGTCATGGGTCTTCATTAGTTATGAGACTGCTTATAATTTACATAAAACATTCTTTAACTGTATCATGCAAGTATAACATGTTCTTATGAAAGAATTAGAAAATGCAGTTAAGCAAAAAGACTAAAATCTCTGTAATGCTTTCACCTATCAGTAACCTCTGTGATATATATTACTGTGTAGTCTAGACTTTTCTCACTACATGTCTTTACTTATATGCATTTTTAAAAATGGGATTGTACTATATTATAGCTTTCTTTTAATCATTTTAATCATTTTAAAATACAGTGAAAAATTTTCAATGTCAGTGAATCTACATCTCCATCATCATTTTTCAGTGCCTATGTAATAATCCATTGTATGGATGTACTACAATTTATGTGTATTTAACTAATATTCTTTCTGGACAATTAGAATATATATTTTGGTCTCAAATTGATGTAAAGGTGTCAGCAGATTTAAATAGGAAGAGATCGGTCAAGCATGCCAGAAGAGCTGTCTTCAGTTATTTAAAGGATAGGGATGACATGTGTTTCATGTAGTTCCAGAAAACTGGACTTGGATTAGTGGATAACATTAATGGAGGTCAATTTTAACTCAACAGAAATAACTTTGCAATACTTCTTAAAAACAGAAAAGGATGTCTTACTGAAGTAGTGACCTAACTCTTTCTGGAAGAACTCAGGGAGAGATTGGCTGTCCTTGTTTCTGAAAGAATTCCCACCTTGAAGGACTTTCGAAGTTGCAGTGTAACAGTTCTGACTCCTGGAAGCAAATTGTGTAGAAGAGTCAGGAGTGATCCCCTCATGCCGGTGTAATGTGGCTAAATGCTGTGGTTTTAAGCCTCCTCCTGGCTCTAGGCCAGTGGTTCTCAGCCTTCCTAATGCTGTGACCCTTTAATACAGTTACTCATGTTGTGGTGACCCCCATAAAATTATTTCCGTTGCTACTTCATAACTGTAATGTTGCTGCTGTTATGAATCGTCATGTAAATATCTGATACGTGTTTTCCGATGGTCTCAGGCAACCCCTGTGAAAGGGTCATTTGACCCCCAAAGGGGTCGCGGCCCACAGGTTGAGAACCGCTGCTCTAGGCTAAGGCAGGCAAGCTAAGTCTCCAAAATTTATCTTCTGTGTGTAGCCTGGGAACTAAGAGGAGGAAGTAAGAAAGAAAATAGAGGTGAAGTGTTTAGAAGAGTTTTTCTTTTTCTTGGGACGCTTTTATCTCTCACTGGTCTTACTTTCCTTTTTTCTCTTTCTTTTGCCTTTCCTTTAACTTCTTTCTTTCCCTCTTTAAGTTCATTTTTTACTCTAAATTCAAGCCACAGGGTTGGTGGATTCGGCAGTGACATAAGGGTGGCGAGCATAAACCCAGCCAGCGCCAGCTCAGGGATGGATGAGCAGCCAAGGATCTCTGGGGCCTCTTCCTTGCCCCCTGCCTCTCACCCACTGGACTTGGCCACTACCCCAAACTTCCCAGTGTGCTGCCCTGAGTCCCTGTTAGAAGGCTCCAGATTGCAAATCCCCTCCTTCCTCCCTTGGAATCATGCCCCTCCTTCTTTCTGATAAGTAGACCTCAAAAGACATTTTTTTGTCTCCAGTTCTGAGTCTTCATGACCTCTTAGCAGACCTTTCACTAGAAAAGAACAGAGTAGAATGAGGAAAAAATCTCACCTTCGTGTTGGCTGCTTCTGATGTGCCTGACTGGGCATTAGAGGGCCACTTGAGGAGGTGCCCAGGGCTGTGCTGTCCTAGACAGCAGCCATTGGTCACATGGGGCTACTGAGCCCTTGAAACATGGCTGGTTGGAATCAAGATGTGCAGTAAGTGTAAAATACATACCAGATTTTGAATACTTAGCATGAAAAAAAGAATGTACAACACCTCATAAATAACTTACATGAGTTACATATTAAAATGATAATACTTCAAATTACTGGGTTAAATAAAAGTGTATTATTAACATTAATTTTATCTATTTCTTTTTACTTTTTAATGTAACTACCAGAAAATTTAAAATTATGTACGCATCTTGCATTTTTGCCTTGCCTTAACATTTTTATTGAACAGCACTGTTCTAGAACTGTGCTACTCAAAGTGTGCTTCATACATTACAGCATCAGCATTTCCTGAGAGCCTATTAGAAATGTAGAATCTCAGAGCCCATCCCCTACCTAAAGAATCCGAATCTGCATTTTAATCAGATCTGCCAGGATTCAGGTGAGAGTTCAAGTTTGAGTAGTGTTTCTTAGAGGGCTTGCTGTAGGTGCGGTGCACAGTGGGTAAAAGGCTTTTAGAATTTGTCTGCCCATACTGATTTTTCCCCCCAGCATGGGCTGTCTCGGTTGAGCTGGATTTCTGCAGGGAGGCTGTTGTCTGATAACACTTGACACGGTGGGCTGAGAGGTGGGGTGGGAGAAGTCACTGTGTCACAGTAGAAGAGGGAAGCATCAGAGAAAAAGACAAAGTCCTTGTTTAGCCTCAAGTTAATGGTTAACCTACCATGGAGAAAGAAGCAGTTGAGACCGTGGACTTTAGTTTCTGACTGTTTTTGGACCAACTCCTGTGGCCTTGGTTGAATTATCCCTCATCTTGGAGAACTGCAAACACTGGGAATGGACTGGGCTCTTCTCAACCCAAGGCTTTTGAACTGGGGGACTGAGCAACGAGGGCAAGGCTGCGCCTTCCGTGGCGGCCTGGTCCCCCTCTTTCTTCGGATAAATCAGATAAGCCTCTTGGCTGCGTGGAACCTCAGTTAGATCTCCCACCCATACATTGTGGATTAGTGTTTTGAAAATAGTCATGAGTAAATGACTCAAGTAGAACCATGTGGAAGAGCATATTGAGTGTCTTAGTCTGTTTGCGTTGCAATAGCAAAGCACCATAGACTGGATGTCTTATGGCAACAGAGTTTCTCAGTTCTGGAGGCAGGAAGCCCAAGGGGTGGTGTCCGCGTGGGTGAGTTCTGGTGAAGGCCCTCCTGCACATGGTCACCCCTTTGCATTCTCTCATGCCAGAGAGCAGAGAGGGGAAGCAACCTCTTTCTTCCCTCTCATTAGGGCACTGATCTTGCTCATGAGGACTCCATCCTCGTGGCCTCATCTAATCCTAATACCTCCCAACGCCACATGGAGGGCTAGGGTTTCCACCTGTAAATTTTGGGAGGACACAAACATTCAGTCCCTAACACTGAGACATAATTTATATACCATAAAATTCACCCATTTTAAGTATAAAATTGGAGTACAATTTAGAATTAAGTAGGAAAAGTAACGACTCTTTTCCTCAATCCTCTTGTAGTATTAATAGATTCAATCATATGAAACTGTGGATGTTTGTTTTTAACCTATGATGTTATTCAACCTTACCTTTGAAATGCTGTCTGTCAAAATATTTTTTTAAAACAGGAAAATATTTTCCCAGAGAAATTTTCAGTTAGTGTGATATCATTCCATATTTTATATCTCTCTTCAAAGTAAGCTGCGGTAGGAGATATGTTACACAGATCTAGACTTGATAATTCTATTTTTTCCAAATAACCCTTTTTGTGCCATACTTCATTTGATACTTGGAAAATAGATTTTTTTCATTCAATAAACAGATCGAATCAACTTATCTGATAAAGATGTTTTTTAATATTTAGAAAAAAGAATTAAGAGACTGGAGGGAGAACTAAACATGGATAGTTTGCTGTGTTTAGAAGTTATGATTTTCATAAACAAAATAACTACACATGTAATAAGAAGCAGGGATGCAATAAAGGAATGGATAACAAGCACAACGTAAGTAGACCCAGGCTTGCTCATGCCCGGTGAGCTCCTTTGGCTGAAAACAAGGTGTGAATATTAACAACCTATCTCCCCTGCCACCACCTTCTTCATAACATAATGGAGAAGTGCGTGTTTGAAGGATACAAATATCCATTATACACACACACGCGCGCACACACACACACACACACACACACACACACATATATACGTGTGTGTGTGTGTGTGTGTTCTCTTCTTGGTTAGAAAGAAATGATTGTTCTGCCCTTCAACTGTTTCTCTTTTTTTCTTTTTTTTTTTTACATTTACAGGATTGATTGAAAAAAATCTGTGTATAGCTAGACTAGTGCAGTTGAAACCCGTATGGTTCAAGGGTCAACTGTATGTGGATTTACCGTATTTTGTTTTTTTTGTTTTTTTTTTTAAATTCATTTTTATTGTTAGACTTTTTGGGGTGACAGCTGTTAGCAAAGAGTACATAGGTTTCAGGCATACAGTTCTACAGTGCATGGTCACCTTGTTGTATAATAAGTTCACCACCTAATGTGAGTTCTCTTTCCATCACCTTATATTTCAACTGTTTCTTGACATGACTTTTCATAGGGTGTCTCCCTCCTTCTCCCTGCCCACCCCGCCCCCAAGCCATTAGAAAGAAAAAAAAGAAAAATACAAGGTTAGTACTATGGAGCCTCCCGATCTAGTCTGTCCACCACCCAAGCTCCCTCATGTGTTGTTGATGTTAGAGGTGTTGTGACGAACCCGTTCTCTGCCCTTGGATGTCCTGTCTCTCTCTGTTGGGAGGTCAGTGCTTTTCCCTCCCCTGCCCCATCCCTCGTTCAGGCCTTTCTTACTCCTCAGTAAGTTTGGGCAGGTTCACCGCCCTGTGCCTGCCACCTGCAACAGGTGCTCAAACAGGTGTGCCGAAGAAGTATTTTGAAAGTAGGCTGAGTGAAATTTTGACCTGAGCATGCAGTGTATAGAGCAAAAAAGCTTTAAATGTAGGTGTCAAGTAGAAAAATAAAATCTTCACCCAAGTGGGAGGAAAGAACACTCCCTTGATATCTTTATGGAGAACTTGACACGTGAGCCTGGCCTCAGCAGGGGAGGCTCAGAAGTGGTGGCTGCTGGCTGTCTTTGCTTTTGTTTGTCACCTAGGTCAAATGCCCCATTCCTTCTCACCCTGCCTACTTCTCCCCTTGAGGGAGGGCTTTGAATGAAGGGTTGTTGTTTTTCATTTCATACAGCTCAGCCTTTGGAGCCAATCATTTGTAAGAGAGACGGAAACCTGCAGAGGGAGGTTAGGTTGTCACAGACTTTGCAGATGTTCAGGTCTCGCCTTTCACAAATGCCAAAGATGCATTTATTTTCCCTTTTATTTCCCGCAAATCAAGCTGAGGAAGCCCTTGACTGCTTGATGTTGGACCCGTCTTTTGTGACTCTTCCCCCAAGCACCCCTCAGAGCTCCATTTCCGTTGAAATCACTAAGGTGCACAGTGTGTAGTTGTGGTAAAGGCTTGACAAGGACAAGCTTTCATTGGCACATTCGTACCCAGAAAGGCATATCCCACTGTGCCTTCCGCCTTAGTGACTGTATGCCATGCATCTAAGTAAGTAGCTTCTCCCTCATTCTTGAAAAGAATACACACTTTCAATCAAAAATTTTTCCTAAGGTGTAAGCCAAGACTAACCGCATTGTTCAGTGATTGAATGGGAATGGCGTTAGCAAGCAGAAGAGTAATGGATAGATTACATTTAGATCGAATTATGTCTCTATTTTGCTTTCTCTCAGTAGTTTTCTTTCTCCTCTCCCTGCCTGTCCCCTACCTTGCTGCCAGCATGGTAAACCCAACAGACCACCATCTGTACGTGCCTGCGCATGCGCACGCACACGCGCACGCACGCACACGCACACGCACACGCACGCACACGCACACGGAGTGTGTGCAGGTTTGCCATCTCGCCTTCTGCTAGACTCGCAAGACCTTGGAGCATGGGAGAGGCCAGGGGAATGTTCACCTGGGGCACACCACAGGGCAGAGCTAGGCCTCTAGGCTCTTTAAGACGAGGGCTGTCCGGAAAGTACCCAGCCGTGTAACGTGAAAAACAGAGGCGTGTATGGCTGGAGTTTTCCGTAAGCTTGGACGATGTCGTTTCCACTACTGATGGATAGGAATTGTGGCTTGAAGGAAGGGCTGGGGGAGAAGAGTCCAGGATTCCATTTCCCCTTTCAGGTTTATTTTGGGCAGGTGGGTGTTTTTCTTTAATTCGTAATAAATTTTCATTTTAGTATTTGAAGCCACTATTGAGCATGGACCCATTAGAATTTAATATTCCCAATGGTGGTAATTCCAATTGTTTTCTCCTTTTTCCGGTCCCTGGTCTGTTTCAGGACCGAGATGTAGGATTTTCAACCTTGCCACTTCCTCTGGCCACTCCTCACACGTGAGTGCACCTGTATGTTGGGCTTTCTAAATCCTCTAAAAAGTATTCTTCTCCTAGAACATCTTATCCCAAGGTTGCCAGCTCTTTTCCTTGGGATAGTGTCTTTGCCTTTTCTTCCACAACTTTCCTCCCCATAATTGGAGTGATTTCCCTTTTTCCCTCCAGCCCTTCCACCAGCTCAACTTTGGGGTCCAACAGCCCAACATTTGAACCCCAACCTCCACACTTACTGGTCGTGGTCTGTGCCATTTAACTTATCCTCTTGGAACCTCAGTTTCCTCTCAACTTACACTGAGCTGCCCTGTCGGTCTGAATTTGACCCACAGGAAGAGATGTGTTTTATTTTGCCCTGCCTAATATGTGAAGAATATTTAACATTAAAAAACATACCATCTGTGCACCACAGGGGAGAGCTAGACTTCTAGGTTCTTTAATATGAGGGCTGTCTGGAAAGTATCCAGCCATGTAATATGAAAAATAGAGGCATTTATGGCTGGATTTTTTCCAGACAGCCCTCATACAAAAATTTTAAATTAAAAAAAATTTTGACGGGGGTGGGGGGTTCCCTGGTGGTGCAGTGGCTAGGCTTTGGTGCTCTCAATGCTGTGGCCTGGGTTCGATTCCCAGCCAGGGAACTACCCACCTCCCCCCAAAAATATATTTGTATAGATTTTCTTCTGCTCTAGGTTCTTGGACTGATCTAATAATTAAATTGATATAAGACAGACTAACAGAAGAAAAATAAATTTAATTCTGTACATACAGAAGCCCCGAAGATATGATACTCAAGGGCAGTAGGGCAGCTGGGGTTTCCATGCTATCCTGAGCTAAGGAATGGGATGGGGGCCTGAGCTTCAAGGTGGGGAGAGCAATTCTCAGGACAGCAAGATGTTTGGGAATTAGATGTTTGCCGTGTCATGCAGGTAAAAGTGTCAGATAAAAAGTTATCTCTGGTAATAACTGTTTCTGGGCCACCCTCGACCCCCTTCTAAATTCTCTTAGGCAGTTAAGGGAGGTTTTCCTGCTCTCCCTCAACATTCAGAATTTTCTTGGTGCCGGTGCCTCTGTTGAGCACTGATCTCTGTTGTTTACACATGTGCTTTCCCCACCCTATTTCCGCTTCTCCAAGGCAGAGGTCCCACCTAACTCACCGTAGAGCCCATCTTCCTCTCTTGCTCTCTGGACTTCTGGCCCTGAACACACCATCCAGCAACCAAGCTAAAGGTTGGGTAGATGTTTGTTGAGTTGTATTGAATTTCTTAGGGAAATTCAATTTTCTATTTTCTTATTATCGATCAAAAAACTAACACATGAAGAAAGGTACTTGTTCAAGGTCGCAGAGCTCCGTGAGAGGAGGAGCTGGTGAAACCTGAGCTTCTAGCTCATTGCTTTCACAATGTGTGGCACATCTTAGGAGTCCAATAAACAGTGAATAAAAGAAAGAGTGAATGAGGTATTTATGGCGAAGCCTGGAACCCAAGTCTCTTTGCCTTCTCTCTAAACAAGGACAATACACATTAAACCAAATTAAATTCTGCATTGGACGTGAACTGGCTTTCTCAAGAATGTTCCCACTGTTATCTCTCCAATTAATTAAGACACTGCATTCTGCACCCAGAGAAAGCTCATTCTTCCCATAGGAACTTTGCGTAGAATTCAGATATTGCATTTTTCTACATTTGGCCCATCTCACACTGGGTGGTAGAAGGAAGTGGTAGAAAATCTCTAATAATAAAATCATTAGATTACTGTCCTCGTCTCATACTCTGATGCAGAACATCAGCTCTCTCTGTGTTACTTCTGGACACGCCTGTCTGAGACCTTCGTTCAGAGAAATCTCCACATCCATCTTCTATCATTCAGACTTGCTCTCCAAAAATGACTACAGCTTTATCTGAATGCTGCTCCAAGAGGAGAGGGTCACACACTGGCTAGGGGCAGGTACCAAAAGACAATTTTCACCTGACTTGCTGCATTTCTCCTCTCTAATTGGATGGTAGATACATCTGAAAAAGGAACAGTAAAGTTGAAGTTAAGTGTTAAGAAAAGGAATTCTCATTATAAAATTCCTTTAACACACTCCTACCTTTTTCTAGTTGATTCTTCATCATAGATGACAGTTTCAAAAGTCCTAGATGAAAGAGGATCTTCTTATTTAGTGCAGTATGGCAGGTGGGCTCTGCCCAGGGAAGTATTTTTAATGGTTTTAGGACCTAGGCATTTGGAGTTAGTTCCAGGAGGATTTTTACTTCCTCTCATGAGTTGAATTGGGTTCCCCCTCAATTCAAATGCTGAAGTCTGAACCCTTAGTTAGTACCTTGCAATGTGGCCTTATTTGGAATTAGGGTTATTGCCCATGTAATTAGTTAAGATGAGGTCCTTAATCCAATATGACTGCAGTAAGGTGGGTCCCCGGGGTAGGGAAGGCCCCTACTTCAACATGACTGTATCCTTGTACAAAGGCAGAACTGGGAGAGAGACGGGCACACCCTGTGAACATGAAGGCAGAGATTGGGTGATGTGTCTATCTACCAAATGTTAAAGATCGCCACTAAACCACCAGCAGCTAGACAAGAGGCCTGTAGCAGACTCTCCCTCATAGCCAACAGAAGGAACAAACCCTGTCAACACCTTGATCTTGAACTTCCAGAACTGGGAAACAATACATTTCTGTTGCTTAAGCCACCCAGTTTGTGCCACTTTGTTTTGGTAGCCATAGCAAACCTATATACTTCCCTTTTCACCTACTTCTTTCCCCAAGAGACTAGCTTGCAAAGGTAAGGTGCTCACCTGAAGACCTAGCAGGGGACTCATGAAGGAAAGGAAATTCTGGCTTTTCCATTCCTGGTGTCGCCTTGGCTTCCTTTGCCAGCAGCCGGGCACAACGGTTGAAGGTGTGAGCACATGAATGGAACTTGAATCTTGGCACCACCTAGTTAACTATCCTCCCTCTCCATTAACATAGCACTAGGGGATAGGAATAGCACCGCCTCTGTAAGGTCGTTGTGCAGGTTAAATGAGAAAATCAGACAGCGCTTACATTGTGCTCAGCACATCCTCAGCGCACACTCCATCCAAGTTAGCTGCTACTATTATTATTCTGCTCCTTGTGGTTTTCCATGGAATCTCTCCCCATGCTTCTCCTCAGCTAGCCTATATGACCCTGGGCCCTTCCTTGTAGCCTTCCGCGTGTCTCCCTGTCACCCATCTGCTCAGGTGAGATGGTTTACCCAGGGCAGTGGCTCTTACGACCTGGCTGTGAGATGGGCAGCATGTCCCGCAGTGTCACTGGGAGACCTGTACATGGAGATGTGTAGGCTCCACCCCAGCCTTCCTGAGGAAGAAGCACTGGGGACGGGGCCTAGCAATCTCTTCTAGAGGACTCTGTGCTTGTTCAAGGTTGAGAGCCATGGCTGCAGGACGACTCCCACTTCTCCACACTGCTGTCTCTCCAGATGTGCCTTGCTTCTGCCCTGCTGCTCGCCGCTTCTCCAGGCCTGTTGGGTAACATCTGCTCACAAAACAGGAGGTGGTGAGACTGCGTCTGCCCCAGTCCCCACCCTGGCTCTCTGAATTAAAGTTGTCCCACTGAGTCTACATGGAGAATGTCTTTCTCTGGCATAAAACACAGAAGGAGCTGCTTCTGCTTTCTTTGCAACTGGGGGTGTAACTGTCTCCCCACTCTGTTCTGGGACCAGGTCTCAATCTCTCCATGTGCTCAGTGCCTGTGGCAGGTAGGCCCTGAAGGGGAGTGGAATTTGTCATCCTAAAATATATCTCTTTGGCGTAAGGATTATTTTAGGCCGATTATTTTAAAGGAACAGCAGACACAGGAAAAGCTCTGAAACCGGAGTGGAAGTTGTCCTGCGTAAGAGCAACTCACGTTTACAAGGGAAATCTCCATTTGTAGGGGAGGGTGTCTCACCCTCTCTACCCGGAAGAGGAGGAAGAACACATCCAGGGAGAAGACACAGACTTATACCCCTACTCACCATGCTCTTCCCGGTAGCCTCCGCCCACCCACCCCACTATCTTCTGTCTTTAGCTGGAGATGGTATTTAATATGGTAACCTGGGCCCTCTGGGGAGTTCTCAGTTTTCCTAGGTCTCTCCCATATATACACAAAGTCTACATGTTATTAAACTTGTGTTTGTTTTTCTCCTGTTAATCTGTCTTTTATTACAGGGGGTATTAGCCAAGAACCTAGCAAGGTAGAGAGAAAATTATTTTTTCTCCCTACAACCCTAAGTAATGTTTACTGACGGGGAAGGCACTCCACTGCTCACCGATGCATGCCTCATGCAGCTCCTTCTGCTGAGGCAGGTGAGGGCTGGCCATGGAGCCGCCATTGTTTGTGCTTAGTTCATGCAGCACCTAACCACAGGCAGCTCCCCGAGGTGGGGGGTGACTCCACCTCACCGTTCCTGCCTCACTGCTCGCAGCCCATCATCCCTGGTCCTCAGTGTCCCCTTCTGCCGGACGTGAGGCTGCCTGAACCGTAGCACGTGATGCTGTGCCTGCCCATTTCTTTCACATCCTGTCCTGCTCTACTGTTAACTTACTTGAGGTCCTTTCCAGTCATACCCTAGGCCTGTTCTGATGCGGGTGTTCACACTGTGACTTGAGGGTGTGACCTCTGGTGAAAAGAGGCTTGAGGTGTCAGCGTGGGCTGTGTAGGCTTGTCTCTGCCAGCATCTCCCTGCAAAGCCCTGGACGTTCCCATACTCATGTCCTCTCTCTGTACCACATCAAGACATACTCCATCCTTCACCTGATCTCACCTGCAGTCAGACTCTTTGGAGTCAGACACATGCCACCCCCCAGGCATGCACGCACACACGTGCACACATACACATGCGCAAACACACTCATGCATGCACACGTGTGCACGAGCACAGGGCTGAGCTGAGTCTCACAGTGGTTTTTGCAATAACACGTTTGAACACGATGGCCAGCAGCTTCTTCTGCAAGTTTTTTTTTACCTTTGAGAGAGATTGCTATTTTATAATTCTCCCAGGAGTATGTGCACATTAATAGGAGGCTCTTGACTATCAAAGTCTTTGAGTCTCAAAGTAATAAATAGCTTAGGGTGGAATACAATTATCTGAGTCAGACAGAGAAGGTCAGCTGGGGGTGGGCTTAAACCTTGCCTTCCGACCAGAGGCCCTTCCCCTGGGCAGGCCGCTGGCCCTGAGCCTTCTTGTCCATGACTCTATAAACTCATCACTCAGTGTTTTAGGAGGCCCTTGCACAGCCTGCTGCTGCTGCTGCTGTTGTTTGTTTTTCACAATAGCTTTATTGAGATATAATTCAAGTACTATAAAGTTCACCCTTTTAGAGTGTGCAATTCAATTTTTTTAAAGTTTATTCATAGACTTGTAATGTACAACCAGCATGACTACCGAATTTTAGAATGTCTCATCACACCCCTGCAAAAGGAACTTTGTACCCATTAGCAGTCACACCCTATTCTCTCTTCCCCTCAACCCCTGATAACTACTAATTTACTTTCTGTCTCTATAAATTTTCTGATTCTGGACATTTCCTATAAACTAAATCATACAAATACGTGACCCTTTGTGTCCGGCTTCTCTAATGCAATATGACATTTCCAATGTCCATCCACAGTGCAGCAGGTGTCAGCCCTTCCTTCCTTTTTATTGATGAATCACACTCCATTGTATGTATGTGCCCCTTTTGTTTATCCATTCATCCATGGATGGGCGTTTGGGTGGATGTTTCATTTTGTTCACCCATCATATGACCCAGCCATTTGAATTAAACCTATTTGCAGAGAGAAAACTCCCACTCTGTCCAGCCCTATTCACTTTTCTTGGAGGTAATCTCCTTTTCATGGACCCCTGTATACTCTGCAAGAGTAAGTTTATGATTTCACATATTTTGTTAGTCATTCTGACACTCACTTCATGTATTAACCACGTCTTTTATTTTCTGGAGTTTGATGCTTTGTTATCTGGGACTTTGTTGACTCTAGAGGGACAGTCTCTCCCAGGGATAACTAACTCAGAGAGACAGTGAACAGCTTATCTGCTGGTATACTCTTCAAATGCAACCAACCAGTCCAGAGCCCCAGAGCACACCACCCCTGTATTGGGCTCTCATACTCTGGACCACTGTCCACCTGCCCCACTCACCCTGCGGCCAGGTGCCAGACAACCAAGGTGTCCCCTATGCCCAGAGACTGCTCAGACTGTTCAGATTAGCCAGTTGCAAGCCTGTTGATCCTGCTTACCCTGCCTTGCCCTTTCTTTCCCATGAAAATTGCAGTAATGACTCTGCCATACCCCTATCTGCCTCCTAACTGACCTTGGCCTCCCCGTGGGACCAGGATGGCATGGTGTGCCCCCTCCTCCTGAGAACTCTGAGTAACAAACGATCTTTTCTTTCTTTGTTCCTTTCATTCATTCTTTCTTATTATTTAAAACATTTTTTTCTCAATTACAGTCGACCTACAACATTATTTTCGTTTCAGGTGTACCGCACAGTCGTTAGACATTTCTATAACTTACACAGTGATCACCTCAATAAGTTTAGTCCCCATCGGACACCATACACAGTGGTTACACCATTTTTGACTGTCTTTCCTATGCCGTTACGTTTCCATGACTGTTTTTATAACCGGCGATCTGTGCTTCTTAATTCCTTCACCTTTCTTCACCCATCCCCACCCCCTCTGCTATCTAACCAACATCAAAATGCTCTCTGTATTTGAGTTTGCTTCTGTTCTTTTTTCTTTTATTTTGTTTTTTGAGATTCCACATATAAGTGAAATCGTATGGTATTTGTCTTTCTCTGGCTTATTTCCCTTAGCATAACACCCTCTAGATGCATCCTTTGCAAATGGCAGCGTTTCATTCCTTTTATGTCTGAATGATACTCCTGCTCCACTTCTTTATCCATTTGTCTATTGATGGGCACTTGGGATGCTCCCAAATCTTGGCTATTGTAAATAACACTGCAAGGAACCTAGGAGGGCATGTGTCTTTTCAAATTAGAGTTTCGGATTTCTTCAGGTAAATATCCAGGAGTGGAATTGCTGGGTCAGATGGTAGTTTTATTTTTTAATTTTTTGAGGACTCTCCATACTGTTTTCCACAGAGGCTGCATCGATTTGCAATCCTATCAACAGTTCATGATGGTTCCCTTTTCTCCACATCCTCGCCAGCACTTGTTGTTTGTTTATTGATGATAGTGATTCTGATAGATGTGAGGTGATATCTCATTATGATTTTAATTTGCATTTCTCTGATGATTAGTGATGTTGAACATCTTTTCATGTGTCTATGGCCATGTATATGTCCTCTTCCGAGACATGTCTCTTCAGGTTCTCTGCTCATTTTTTAAATTGGATTGCTTGTCTTATTGGTGCTGAGTTTTTTTTACTTCCTTTCATATTTTGGATATTAACCCCTTATCAGATGTGTCATTGGTGGATATCTAGGTTGTCTTTTCTTTTTGTTGATTACTTCCTTTGCTGTGCAAAAACTAGTTTGATGTAGTCCTATTTGTTTGTTTGTTTTTCTTTTGTTTCCCTTGCCTGAGGAAGCATACCCAAAAAAATATTACTAAGAGCAATGTCAGAGACTTTACTGTCTGTAAACAAACTATCTTTCAATGGAAATTGTCTCCTAATTTATTGGCCTTACCATATCTACATAGTAATAAAGCCCAACAAAACACCTTACCTAAGAAATCACTAGATTGTTTACTAGTGCTGGACATCATTCATCAAATTTTTTCTCACTAGCTTTGTATACAGATTTTATTTATTTTTTACCATCTACAGCTTCCACTGGGAAATAAGACATTAGAAAAAAGCATATCATGCAAAGAATCTTTTATGAGATTACGCCTGTGCCTGCTAAAGAGGGGTGGCAATTGTGTGTGTTTTGATCTTATTTGGGAAGGGTTGGTGGGTGTTCTTGCAAATGCAGCTGTCCAGAAATGGTCTCTACTTCTGCACAAGGCCTGGGACACATTCTATCAAGCTGTCATCAGATAATAGAGCTTTATTGTGGTAAAAGAAGAGGACAGATAATCTTTTCATGTCATTTGTATAGTTGTATCACAGGTTCTAGCATGTAGTTTGTTGGTCTGGGCACTATTAAAATCTTGGGTTACACTTTGCTGGAGTTGGTGGGTGTGACAGTCTTGTGCATTATAGCATTTTTAGCAGCATTCTTGACTTCTACCACCACGTGCCATTGGCATCCCATCCCCTAGTCCCCAGTTACAATAAAAAAAAAGTCTCTAAACATTGTTAAATATCCCTGGGAGTGGGGGTGGTGGTGGTGCAGAGTGAAGGTAGGGGATGGGGGAAGGACAAAAATTGCCCAAGGCTACCAGTCCTCTAGAGTTATGAGGGACCATGAAATCCAGCCTCTTCTGGCTGTGGGGTGCCCTCTTTGTTGGGGGTGAAGGGGATGAGTAATGCATGAACAGTTTCAGTGAAGTGGGTCTCCTACTCCTGAGGGAATTTGCTTCACTTTGTTCCTTTTCTTTAATTAAACTTAGTAGCTGCTGCTCTCGACCATGTCATGAGGAGAAGGAAGACCTGGACCTAGCATGACTGAGAGGTAGACAGCACGACCCCATGTAATGGAGTTTGAGCAGTGGTTTGCACATTTCCTGGGGCGTGTGTTGCAAATGCGAATCTCCATACCCAGTTCTGGCCAGGGCTGATAAGCCACCAGGCAAGCCTGGCACCTGCTGAGAGAACTGGTGATGCAGACACACGTGCATGACACACACACACACACACACACACACACACACACACACACACACAGTTTAGAATAAACAGTTCAACCTAGAAAGATAATATATAAACTTCATAGCTATTACATATGTATTATGTGTTGGATAACTTAGGAAATAAAAAAAATTTATGGTTTGGTATTGTTTGAATCACATGAGGAGTGGAGCGCTGTGGCATTTCTGGGCTTTTGGAGGCATCTAGAAAGGTCCAGAATCTGAGGGGAAGGCCTGGGCTTCTGCATGTTAAGTAACTCCCCAGGTAATTTGTATCCACTTCGATATTTTGGGACCATCACTTTGGCATAAATATTGGTGTTTTCTTTAAAAATACTAATTGGAACTTTTCCATTGCAATCATATTACATTCTTATTCCAGAATATTTGCAAAATGTGATCAAGGAGAAAGAAGATGAAACAAGGCCCAGGAGCTCACCATCCAAGACTGCCATGTCGTCTTCTCACGTCTCTCTTTCATTCTGGTCTATTGCCTTTTCTTTAAAAATTATTATTACCTTTTTTTAAAAAATCAAGGACATACATGTATGTAGCTAAAAAAATCAGGAAGTACCAAAGGGCAAATACAAAGGAAGACATTACTTTTCTGTTCCATTTCTCTCTACTCTCCATTCTACTTTTCAGAGGCCCCCTTTAGAACTCTGTGGTTGTTCTCTGCATCTACTCCGTATTTCTAAATAATATGTGTGTATCATTATGTTCTAGTTAGCTGTCTGGACACGATCTCTTTATTGCTAGGTTAAATTGTTCAGTGTTTTTGCTTTTTATGGAGCCAATAATTATTTTAATTTTTTATTTTTGTAGTTTTCTATGGATCTACCACTATACAAAAAATTTTTTTTTCTAAACATCAGACCTTTCCAATAAAGTTTTCCAGAAAACTTTATAATTGTTTTTCGAAATGCTCCAATGAATCACACAGTCCACCAGCCCTGTGTGTCCTTGGAGTCCCCCTCCCCTCCGCTACCTGCTCCGGGTGGTGGTGGGGTTCTCTGGCTGGGTGCACGTGCCAACTTCCTGTGAAATCCCTTTGCTGTGCAGCCATGCTCCATTTTCTTTGTTCTTCGTTCTGGAACTTGGAGTAGAGGCGAGCCCTCCTCAGTGGTTCTCCTGACTCCCTGCACCTCCATGTCTCATCTCATTTTCTTTTTTTGGTGCAGCTTTTTGGAAGATTTTGTTAGCCTTGTCTAACAAGCCTCCTGTTGAATTTGTTATTGCAGCTACTGTGTTTTTACTCTGTGAACGCTCTTCTGTCTTCCCTGTGTATTCCTGTCCCCACCTCTTTCCTTAGCTTCTAATTCTTTTTTGTGTGGGTGCTTGACACCTCTCTGAGAACATGAATTCATACCCCACTGAAGTTTTACTCTGTTTATTGCATTGACTGCATTTTGCACATTTTATTTTTTTTTCTGATGGTTCTATTTATTTCCTTATTTATTAAATACTTATTAAGTGCCTTTTATGTACCAGGTATTATTCCACGTGCAGGGGATATAGTGGTTAATAAGACAAGGTCTTCCTTATGTCTTCCTGACATCAGGAAGATTATGTTTTAGCAAGGGAGAATAATAAACAAATGAGTCACATCATGGCTATGAATAAAATAAAGCAGGATGAAGGTGTTGTTTTAGATAGACTAGCCACAGAAACCTTCTCTGTATAAAGCTTCTTTACTCCCCTGTCTGCCATCTAGGCTGGGATGACTCAAAGCAGGGCTCATGGAGTCTTGTGGACCAGAGCACCCATGCATACCCGCTTCATGTAGCTTGGGCTTCCTCACAGCATGGCGTCTGGCACCCAAGATGGAATGTTCTGAGAGTGAGCTTTCCAGGAGACCAAGGCAGAGTTGCAAGACCTGTATTGGTTATTACAAGTCATGAAGGCCAGCCCATTAAAGGAGAGGGGCATTAGACTACACTTCTTGATGGGAGAGTGGTAGGAAGAGCACATAGGATGGGAGGAAGTGTTGTGGCCATCTTTGGAAAATACAATCTATTGTATGTGAGGACTTTGTCCATTCTGTTCAGCCAGTTGCTATTTTTCTATTTTTGAAATTGCATATCTTTGGCTGTTCCCTCCTCTATTCTTTTTTCCCCCTTTATACATTAATAGCCTTTTATTATTTCTTCACAACCTAGTTGGGTGTGAGGAGAGGAAGGGAAAAAAATGTGTGTTGTCAGCTGGCTATTTTGAGAGTGTAGTCACAGATGAATGGCTTTGGATAATCCATAGTGTAGGTTGTTGAACGTAAATTGTGTATGGCAGAGTTCAGAGATAGCCACAGTAAAATATCTTTTCTCTCTTCTTTTTTTGCTCTGGGTTTATATCCGAGAAAAAGAAGACACAGAGAGCTTAGGTGACTTTCCAAAATATTGCTCAGTGAACAGCAGAGCACAGATTTCTCAAATTCTCTGAGTTACATTGAAAATAACAACAATAAAAAACAAAACAAAACAAAATACAGGGACAAAAATATAAGTTAAAAAAAAAGAAAGAAAGGAGGAAAAGAAAAGAGCAAAACCTATTTAGAGGTCCAAGAAATTTAAAGTTAAGCAAAGTTAAATGACTTTACTTCTCTGAGGCTTTCATGCACTAAAGCACATTCTGACTCTCCAGGGAGGGAGACGTGAAAGATGTGCTAGAGAAAGGGAGGGGAGGGTGATGCCAACTTTTCACACTCTGTGACCGGTATGTTTTACAGACCAGACTCTGGGAAGTGCTCCTGCAGACCCAAACTGTTTAGATACAGTCACAGAGGCTTCCAGAGTGTCCCAGATCTCCTTTTCCCTCTTGTAAATGTATCACCAAAATGAGCTGCTTGTTTCTCCATTTGGCCATCAACAGAGACGTGCACGACCCAGCTAGATGGCCAGCGCATACGTATGACCAAAGGGGTTTGCTGACTCCATAACCAGTTTTTCTGTACATCTGTTTGGGCTTTTCCTTCATACCTGTGAGGCTTGGAGAAGGAGCTTCTTCAAAACTGGGCTTGTCTTCTCAGGATCCCAACTTTCACTGCGCCCTGGTAGCCAACTTGGAAAAACCATTTTCCTCATGATTACTGTAATTTGTATGGCTCCTCTGGTTTCAGTGTTGGCAGAGCATTTGGGGTCATTTCACTTTTGGCCACCAGATGGCAGAGCACGGTCACGTTATGATTCTTGATTTTCTCTGCAGAAGGTTTATGTTGCTGACTGTAGATGGCTGTCTTTGAGGAAGAGTTGTATTTTTGGAACACTTTGAATATTACATTCTAGCTTGTATTTACTGATACTTGGATTTATTTATGACTATGTCTGTACTTAGGACAAGATAATCGAGCCAAAAACAGAACCTTTAATAAAAAAATGCTTCATTTTTTTCTTAATAATTTGTCAGCTGTCACTATTTATTTGCTGGCATTTGTTGTTTCAAGGTCAGTATTCTGATAGCAAAACAGCTACATTTGTTTTTAATTGGAAAAAGTAAGTTGTGAAATTAAAAATATCCTAAATTCAGGTTGCTCATTTTGCACATTGTAAAGAAGGTCTGAAGGACCTGAAATCATTTCACCCTTTTTTATTTGCGTCTTAAGAACAAGGATAGTATTAGGGATTTTATGGATGCAGGATAGTTTCTGCTTTTCTGGTCCAAAACAATATTAACTTTTTCAAAGGAGATGGGAATTAAGATACACTTAAGATTCAGTGGGGAGGGGTCCCTTAAGGAAGGGAGAAACCCCAGGAGAGATATGAGGAGCCCCTTGAGTAGTTCCGCTGGACCACTTATGCTTCTGATTAACAGCCTGGGAAGAGGAACTGGCACATCCGGAACCCCGGCTGGGGCTCCAAGAGGCATGGCGTTTCAAACGTGTGCTCTAGGAAAGATCGGGGCCCCAGGGCTACCCACGGTGCGATGCGTCTGTGTCAGCACGATTTGTGTCATGGCAGGGCCCATTCATCGGTTCGTCTGTGTGGCCCATTTGGCCATTTCTGCCAGGACGGTGCTCTGAGGGCCCACTGCTGCCTTCTGCACCCCCACAATGAGCCCTTGGCCCCCGGCTTCTCTTAAGCTTCTCTGTCTCATCAGGGCAGGGGTGGGGGCGGGGCTCTGGAGCTCATTGTGTCTTTGGTTCTTGAGTCTTGAAGCATTGATTTCCCTCTTAGGGCAAGTAGGAAACTGGTCCCGTAACTTCTAGACTGCCCAGATGTATCATTTTAAATGGGACAGAAAACAACAGTACTATCTTAGTTCCAACAGACGTATGGTCAGCCTAGTCTCACTGGGTTAAATTCCAAGCGTCAGTAGGCTGACCATACGTACTGTTTGAAACGGGACAGTGCAGGTGTTTTCTGTCCTGTTTAAAACAACACGTCTGGTCAGTGTGCCCATAACTCATGGGCTGCACTCGTGTTGTCACAGCAGCACAGCAGCCCCACTGCAGTCAGAGGCCTCGTGCCGGTGAGAGCATGTGGGTAGTCTGCGATCTGGGCGAGAAGTTGAAAGGATGAACCAGATGCTCTTTACCAAGGTCTTTTCCTTCCCAAAAATTCTAAATTTCTGCTGTTTTCAGACCCTGGGACTGTTGAGGTCAAGGGAGTAAAAAGCATTACAATTATTTATTGTCACAATTGCCATCTGTCTGATACTCTGCTGACACCCAAGGCCCCTTATCAATCTCTATGGATATCAGATCACCACTGTTTATGAAAAAAACAAATGCTTTCTTAAAAGATTCATAAAAAGATGCAGTTTGTGGGGACCACCTCCTTGGTACGTAAACCCTTCAAGAGGACCGACACAAAACAAGTTGTCCCAAAGCACGTCGGGTGACGAGGGTTGAACTTGAACCTAGTTTCTGTGACTGGCAGCATTTTGCTTTGGGCTGGAACTGTTTTTGTGTAGACGGGCACACCAGCTTTGCTTTCTGACATCTTGTCTCTTTCTGCAAGATACATTGGTTGTACTTCTCCCAAGATCAGAGAATTTTTTTAAAGCCTGGCTGAAAAAAATCATAATAAAAATCTATAAGCACCAGCTTTTATGTATTTCACTTTTATTGAATTCTTTTTGTATAAAAGCAGTCTATTTTTGTAGCATTCAGTTCAATGTCCATCTGCAGATAGATACGCTGAGAGCCGAGAGGCAGAAGGCAGGTGAGGGGGCCAAGAGGCAAAGCAGGAGGAGGCGGAGACAGTCTTACAGCTCCCGCACCTCTCTCATCTCCTAGTTGCTTTCTTTTCTGTGTTTGTGTTTTCCTATAGGGTTAGGGTGACTTCCTGCTATGGCTGAAGGGTGTCCTTTAGGATTCATCTTTTAAAAAAAATCTTCTTTGTTTCTTAATCAAATAGCAACAACAATAAAATGGCCCAGAATGATCACAGCACCAAGCAGCCCTGTTTTTCTCCTTTTTGGGTAAAACCTTCCTTTCCTCATCGTTTTGCTCAGTGACCAGGTGTGGAACCAAACTGGGAACGCACACCCGCTGGTGACTTATTTTAAGTCTAACGACATGTCCTAGCTCAATGGAGGACGGTTTTCTAGCAGTTGCTTTATCTCCTAGCCTCAGTCTTCCTCGAGTCTCTCACTGTCCTCTTTTCCAGCAATTTTTACAGTGGGCATAGCCACGGTGACCAGAAGTGCTGGGCGGTGCCTCACCGGATCGTGTAGTGTTAGTGACAAGCGTGACGCCTTCTGCTCACGGCACCTCTGAGTCACTGTGTGGGCTGAGTGTGGAGTTGCACACCCACACACGTCCGTGCCAGGGCCGTATGTCTCCTCCTGACAGGACGTGTGGTGGGCTTTGTGGGAATGGGCAAGAGTCACCCCATTTGCCTTGGGGACCAGGACCTTGCAGGACACCAGATCCTTCCCAAATAGCCTAATATTCTGCCCACTGATCAACTTCTGTCCCCATTTCCATTTTTATTTTTATTTTTCCTCTTTGGCTGGGCTTCTGCCCGATGAGTGCTCCCAGGCTGGTTCGTCTGAGTTTGAGGAACCGGAGCTCATAGAATGTAAGTTGGTGGCTTGCATGGCACCTGACATTGGGTGATTTCAGGGTAGACGTGTTGAGATAGGGATTTCTGGCCTACGCAGCCTTCCGTGAGTTGGCCTTACTTGAATGGCTCTGTTCTGCAGATGGAGAAATGGCAGTTGGATTTCCCTTGAAGTCACAGGGTCTGCTGATGGCTGCCTGAGTGAGTCACATCTCAAGGGACTCAGGAAGGAGCAGTGAGGTACATCTTCCCTAGTGACAAAACTTCACACCTTCACCGCTCTTGGACAAGGGTTTGTCTGCTTTATGTCACTACAGTCCCTTCTGGGCTGACTCCTGGCCCCTCTGCAGAGAGGGTGGGCTGGTTATGACAACTGGGGCATGCTATAGGCTTTCACCTCCCTCGGGAGGGGACCCCAGACGTAGGAAGGTGTTAGTGTGCTCGGGTTTACAGGGCTAGGCGCTGTTCTCACTCCCAGAACACACGCGTCAGATCGTCCCTCTGGGGTCTCTCTAAATTTGATATTTTGGTACAACCTGTTTCCAGTGCTGAACAAATACATTTCTTATACATTAGTTCATTATCACTTAGGAAATTCCCTGTTCTCAATTATCCTGACAACTCACAACCTCATAGTACCAGATTTTCTGTTTAAATCTCCACCTAGCTTTTTTTTTTTTTTTAAATTCATCAGGGTGTCTGCACAATAGCTCTTTTGTCTTTTTCTTTCCCTGCACCTTGTAACTTTACAGGATGTGGTGTTATCTTTCTCACACAAACTGGAGTTTGCTGGAAACAGCCCCCAGTGGGTGCTTGACTTTGCCTAAGTCCACCTGCAGTCCTCTTTGGGGAAAAAGATTCCACAACGGGTGGCAGAGGAAGAGACAAAACCCAAGCAGTGCTGCTTTCTGGCTAACTCTTTCAAAAAGTCTTAACTGAACACTACAGGCCTAAAATCACCCCTCCTAATAGGTCAAAATATTGCTTAAAATATTATTTAACTATTTCACCTTCAATAGGATGAAATTATACTTGAAATACTGTATCAAGACAATAGTCACCGAATTGCAATGCGGGGAAGGGTCATGCATGCATTTGCTGATGCCCCACGGCGGCCCCTGAAGAGAAGTAAGGTAATCTGAGCAACGGTTGAGTGGTTGTGCAGGATGGAAGGGAGCCCCTGGTCTTCGCCCCTCTCTGCACCCCACTAAGGAGTGTCACTTTACAGTGCCCTCCATGCTGGCTCTGGGCTCAGACATGTCAGCTGGCTTTGGCTAAGGGGATGGTAACAAATGGACACAACTAGATCATACCACCATGAGCACGTGGCCCAACAAGTCAGCTGGAGGAAGGAGACATGGGACCTGGTACATGGGCCCCAGGCGATACAGTCTAGATCAGCCAATGCCCAGTTGGACCCCCATATTAATATATAAGCAAGTCCAAGTATAATCAGTGAACCTTATAGAGGTGTGAGCAACGGATGTTTGTTGTTGCTGGTGCTGAAACTTTGTGGTTGGTTGTTTCATGGTGTATAGTTGTGTAATGGACTGAATGTTTGTATCCACCCACCCCCTACCCCAGTTTATATGCTGAAGCTCTAATCCCCAACCTGATGTCATTTGGAGACTGAGTATTTGGGAGATAATGTCACTAGGGTGGGGCACTGGTCTAATGGGATTCATGCTCTTAAAAGAAAGAAAACCAGAAAATCGTTAACTATCTATCTATCTATCTATCTATCTAATCTTTCCTTCTCTCCCTCTCCCTCCTTGCCTTGCCTCCCTCCCCTCACACACACCGAGGGAAGGCCACATGAGGACATAGGGCGAAGGTGACCAAATACAAGCCAGGAGGAGAGTTCTCACCAGTAACCGATCCTGGCCCCTTGATCCTGGACTTCCCCCCGCCAGAACTGTGAGAGATAGATGTCTGCTGTGAGCCACCCCTGCGGTATTTTGCGGCGGCAGCCTGAGCCGACGAGGCCAGGCAGCAAGAGGCAGAGCGCGGGCCGCGGCGGAGGGCAGGCTGGGCCCGGGAAAACTCCGTCGGGCCTGGGGCTCTGCCCACGTATCATGCTACCGGCTGATTCTTTCTAGGAATGCACACGTGAAAGTTTGCAAGTTGTCTCTTCCCCTCTCTGTCGGGCTCTTTGGTGTCCTCTCCGTGTGGGTGGGTGCAGGGCCGAGGTCAGGGCTCACTGACACCGGCCTGCGGCGTGCGTGGCAGAGACGAGGGCCTCCCGCCTCCCGGTGACCTCTCTCACTGCCAGGTGGGGCAAACACCTCCTTTCCCACTCAGAACAACTTGGTAGAAGAAGGGAGAGAGAGATGCAGTCACAGCGTTTTCTGATTTCCTTCTCTGAGCGGTGGTGGGGAAGCTCCTATTTGACCATAACTAAAACTGATGTTGGAGCTGGAAATAATTTGTTAGAAACTAGTAAGAATTACTAGAAGCTAATATTAAACTTTTGGCATCACATTATTTTTACTGTTCCCTAAGCATAGGATTTGTGAAACAAAGCAGAGGATATGGTTTCTGTCAGAGTTCAGATAAAGAGGTCCACTATGGAGCAAAAAGTATAGAAATCCTATTTATAGAGCAGATGAAAGAAAGGAAATTCCACACCGTGGGGCTCAGACTCTGTATGTGCACACGTGTGCTTGTTCACATGGAAATGTGTAATGACTACATTTGCTTCATTATTCAGTATACTTTAAATGATAATTTCTAAACAAGAATGTATGTGTATATATTGTATATATACAATATATAATGTATATATAAAATATATATTTCTATATAATGTATACAATATACAATGTGTTATATAATGTATATATAAAATATATAAATATAAGAATATATGTATATTCTTATTTAGAAATATTTATTTTATATATACACTACATAACACATTGTATATTGTATACATTATATATTATATACAATAATTATATATTAAATTATAATATAGAATAGAATTTAAATATATATATAATAAAATTATATAGAATGTAAGTTGTATACTTGTACATATAATTTAAACCATATTAAAATGAATTAAATGAAGGGTAAAGAACTATACATTATGACCTCGGCCTTGAGGGCTGCTTTTGATTTTGCTGCTGAGGTTGCAGTCAAAGACAAGGATGATTAATCTGAGAATATCAGAAAAAGGGAAGTTTGTTATTATTTTTTGTTGAACTACTTATGCCACCCTTTCCCAGAAGGATTTAAGATGGTTAATTTAGTTTTCTTTCTGGTGTTTGCATAAGAAATGGGGACCACGAAGAAGCAAATTGTTGGAAATGAAGGTGAAGGTTGGAAGCTGTGAGGGGGCAGGGCCGGTCGGCACAGCTGGGGGAGCTGCACCGTCCTATGCTATTGAGACTCTCAGATGAAAGGGCTTTCATCTCTCCCACTGCTTTATTCCCCTTCACCTCCCATCACGAAAAGGTGAAAAGGCAGGCGAAATCTTCCCTAGGACAGGGTGGGCAGGGGTCTCCTGAAAGTATCAGAATAATGTCAACAGAAAACCCTTTCATGCATTCAACCCACTTGAGTAGGAACTGCTGGGCTCCACCATCAACGAACCTGACCTTAGATCCAAGGGCAAGGCAACAGCTGTTAAATCAGGAGCATCTAAGCCGGGAGTGGGCCTGTCCGTGAAATTTGTGTATCTCCTCAAACATGAGAAATAATACAATGGTTTAGTCACACAGGGAATCCATTAGACTTGGCAATTTAATTTCTATTTCCTTAAGATCTCTTCTTGAGGGCATAAGGGCAGGAGCGCCTTTAGAGTTAGCATAATAGATCTGATTAGATTCCCCAGGCATTCCTGACTTGTTCTTTGGGCGATATTAACAATGTGATGTATTTTTTAGAAAATATATTGTTCATTTTGTTGTTCATAATTTTGCTTCTTCTTTTTCCCATCTTAAAGCAGTCCCTCTAACATTCCTTGTCTGAAAAGATAAAAAGGTTATGAGCCTTGATCACTTATCATTTCAGATTAACAGTGAAATGCTAGAGGTTGGATCTGTCAAATGGGGCAGCAGAAAATATGGTTACCTCTAAACAGGGGAAGTGCAGATTAACAAATTTCATATCCAATTATACTTATGGAGCATTTGCTTTGCTAAACTGAAAGCTCACCACTCTGAGTCAGTGAGTGTTCAAACCTTCACAGAATAAATCTGTGTTAAATGAAAAATAAATCAATTCTCACGGTCGTATAGCCCAGAAAATTTACAGCTAAAGTAAGACAGAGAAAATGACCCCGCCTTCCTATTCCCTTCAGCTCCCCCATCACTTCACATCTATGGGCACGAGTCTCCTGGGCGTGCAACAGTCATTCAGCTCCGGCTTACAAGGGGGTTTGGGCTCATGCTTAACTGTTTTGTTTCAGGAGGAGCTGTGGGTTAGAGTTAGCAGCTCTGTTGCTTCATCCTGAGCTCATTCTCCTAGCTATACTGCCTGTCCTTCGAAAACCTAAGCAATGTGTTTTAGAAACAAAGAAAATCAAGCAATAGTTTTTTGTTGTTTTTTTTTTTGCAGTGCTTTAATGAATTCCATGTAAAGCTTAAAAGAAGAGGTCTTACGCAATCTTTGGCGGCACTGCACTGATCCACATTTCAAAAAGAAAAAAGGCTTATTTTCGATTCGAGAGTTTGATGTGGGTGGCATTTTATTTTAATAATTTTTAAAAAATGCTCTTACACAGTAGCCTGTCTGCAGAATTTAAGGATTTTGCTAGCAAGGGTCCCAAGGTGTGGTGGTAAGAATCTGTACACTGCCTTGGGCCAAGTGTGGTCCCACAAGCAAATCTACTTTTCTCCACTTTTCGCTAGTCCTCCCAGCTGGGGTTTTAGGGGTTTGGCTCCGAGGTCCCTTCTAGCTCTACAGTTATATAAGTGGCACTGTTTCTGTAATCAATAGCCGAACTAGCTAGCCACTCATTCTAGGATGAAGTTGGAGCCCACCCAAGTGTCTGATGGGGAGCTGTCTGTTCTGTGTGAGCCTGAATGCTTTTCCTCCATGTGGGTGCATGGGCCCTCCCAGGGTGAAACTGGAAGGATGTTACAAACTCTCAGGATTGGAGGGCTTTCCCTGTGAGACTTAGCTCTCCTTTCATATCTTGTGTGTCCTACAAGACTTTACTAATTTAAGGTCATGGTATAATTTTTGGACTAGATGAATTTGGCCTAAGAATCTTTTTTTTTAAATTATTTTTTTGTTTTTTTCTAATTTATTTTTATTTTTCAATTACATTTGACATACAATATTATATTGTTTTCAGGTGTACAGCATAGTGATAAAACATTTATATAATGTACAAAATCCTTACTCTGATACATCTGGTTTCCATCTGACACCATGTATAGTTATTATAACACAATACTATTGACTGTATGCCCTATGCTGCACGTTACATCCCTGTGACTGTTTTGTGACTATAAATTTGTACTTCTTGATTTCTTTCCCATTTTTTTTTTTTTTTTTTGCTCTTTGGTATGTGGGTAGCTCCCTGGCTGGGACTCGAACCCAAGCCGCAGCACTGACAGCACCAGCGCCGAAGCCTTAAGCCACTACACCATCAGGGAACTCCCTTCTTTCCCTTTTTAACCCACCCCTACCACCCTTTGCCCATCACCCCAACAAATCTAGTACCCATCTGATGCCACCCAGAGTTACTGCAACATTATTGACTATATTCCCATGTTATGCCCTGTATCCCCATAACTATTACTTTGTAACCACCAAACTGAACTTCCCAATCTCTTCCCCTTATTTCACCCCTCCCCCAACCTTCCCATCTGGCAACAAACCACATGTTTTCTGTATCTGTGAATCTGTTCTTGTTCCACTGTTTATTTTTTTCTTTGGATTTCACCTATAAGCAAAGCCAACTTGTATCTGTCTTCTGTTTGACACTCCACTCAGTGCAATACCCTTCATATCTTTTGGTTGGAGCTTTTTATCCATTTAAATTGAAGGTAATTGTTGATATGTACTTATTGCCATTTTATTGCTCATAATTTTGCTTTTTCTTTTTCCCACCTTAAAGCACTCCCTCGAACATTCCTTGTAATACTGGTTTGGTGGTGATGAAATCCTTTAGCTTTTTCTTGTCTGAGAAGTTCTTTATTTGTCCTTGGATTTTGAATGATAGCCTTGCTGGGTAGAGTAATCTTGGTTGTAGGTCCTTGCTTTTCATCACATTGAATATTTTCTGTCACTCCCTTCTGCCTGCAGTTTCTGTTGAGAAATCAGCTAACAGTCTTATTGGCGTTCCCTTATAAGTAACTAGTTGCTTTTCTCTTGCTGCTTTTAATATTCTTTTTGTCTTTAACCTTTGCCATTTTAATCATAATGTGTCTTGGTGTGGACCTATTTGGGTTTATCTTGTTTAGGACTCTCTGCGCTTCCTGGGCTTGTATGTCTCTTTCCTTGGCCAGGTTAGGGAAGTTTTCAGTCATTATTTCTTTAAATAGGTTCTCAATTCCTTGCTTTCTCTCTTCTCCTTCTGGTACCCCTGTGATGCAAATGTTGTTGTGCTTGATGTTGTCCCACAGGCCCTTTAAACTATCTTCATTTTTAAAAATTCTTTCTTTTTTTTTTTCTGTTCTGACTGGATGTTCTCTGCTACTTTTCCAATTCGCTGATTTGATCCTCTGGTCCATCTAGTCTGCTGGTTATTCCTTCTGTTGCATTCTGAATTTCAGTTATAGTATTCTCCATTTCTGACTTTTTTAAAAATGGTTTTTAGGTCTTTCTTTATGCTTGTTTCTCTCTGTTCAAGATTTCACTAAGTTCCTTTGAGCATCCTTAAAATCATCATTTTGAGCTCTGTATCTGGTAAGCTGCTTACCTCTGTCTTGTTTAGTTCTTCTTTTAGAATTTTCTGCTGTTCTTTTATGTGAGATGTATTTTTCTGTTTCCTCATTTTGGATACCTGTCTGTATTTATTTCTATGCTACATCTCCCAGTATTGCTGGATAGCCTTATGTAGTAGGTGCCCTGTGGGGCCCTGGCACTGTCTTTCTGGTCACCTGCACTGGGTGCTCCTGTAGATTCTGGTTTGATGCCAGTGCTGTGCCTGGCGCTACTCAGCAAAAGTCTCAGAACACATCAGTGCCAGTCGCCACCAGCCTGGGGCCTGCAGACTTAAATAGTTTTCCAAGGAAGATTGCAATGTGGGTGGGACTGGCTGCTCACCAGAAAAAGTGCCTCTGGCATTGGCAGAATTGGGTGAGGTGGAGTCCCAGTGAGTTAGCAGGGTGGAGCAAGTAAGCTTAACTATGTGGGGGCAAGCACAACACAGGAAAGATGGCACCCTCCAGCCCTTGCTCCAAAGCCACGCACCTCAGTCTGCCCCTGTACGACTCCAGTGCTCCCTGAGTCACCTTCCCTCTGCTGGAACCCAGGGTGAGTGAGTGCCTGTGAGTGACTGAGTGTGTGTAGGCACTTTAAGAGTACGTCTGGGTTTCCCAGAGCCTTCTGTCCCAACCAGAAGGTCGGAGTCCCCGCTGTTTTTCACAGTCAGATGTTTTGGGACTCCTTTTACCAGCACCAGTGCTCTGGGCTAGGGAGCCTGGTATGGGGCTGGGGTCCCTCACTCCTCTAGGGGGAAACTTGGCGACTGAGATATCCCTCCTGCTTCTCTACTGCCACCGGAGGTTTGGCCTCTTTCACGTCTGTGTCCCTCCTACCCGTCTCGCCGTGACCTCCTTCTCGTGTGTATCCTTAGTGATAAAGCTTCTGTGCAGCTAGACTTCAGATGGTTCTCCATGTTGGTTGTTCAATAATTTAGTTGTAATTTTAATGTGTTCATGGAATGAAGCAGGCACAGTATTTACCTATTCCACCACCTTGGATCTCCCCTAATTTTTTTTATTGTTAAATTTATTGGGGTGACATTGGTTAGTAAAAATTACGTAGGCTCCAGTGTACAATCCCACAGTGCATCATCTATGTGTTACATTGTGTGTTCACCACCCAGAGTCAGTTCTCTTTTTATCACCATATATTGGACTCTCCCTCCCATTCTCTCACACCTACCCTCAGGTAACTACTAAACTATTGATTGTGTCCATCAGTTTTTGTTTCTTTGTTGTTTTCAGTTTTATATCCCAAATATGAGTGAAGTCATATGGTTCTTGATATTTTCTGTCTGGTTTATTCTTAGCATGATGATCTCAAGGTCCATCTGTGTTGTCACAAATGGCAGTGTTTCATGTTTTCTTATGGCTGAGTAATATTCCATTGTGTATATGTGCCACAGCTTCTGTATCTAGTTGTCTATCAAAGTGGCCATGTTTTGGCCACTGTGAACAGTGCTGTGATGAACATTGGGGTACATAAGTCTTTGTGGACTAAAGTTTTCAAAAATTTTGAGTAGATCCCCAGAAGGAGGATTGCTGAGTCATAGGGTAACTCTATTCTTAGTTTTTTGAGGAACCTCCATAGTGCTTGTACCAGTTTGCACTCCCACCAGCAGTGTACCAGAGTCCCTTTTTCTCCATATCCTCTCCACACTTGTTATTCCTTGTCTCATTGATGGCCTAAGAATCTTAATGTTCATTCTGCCATCATGGCTGAGCCTTTGGTAGAGAAATAAGAATTGTTAAAGTCTTTTGGGAGGAGTTTTGGGGAATAAAACTAATTTCTTTTTTTTTCTAATTGCCAAAGGTAGTGCCAGCGAGACAGTCTAACTGCTAGTTACATACTTATTTGAAGAGAGGCATTTAAGCTCCAAACCTCATGTCTGATAGAAACTGATCTTGTCAAATTACTGTTTGGTATGTACAGCAAAAGCATGATTATTATTTAATAGGTAACAATGACTGGTAGTTAGTTAATCAAAAAAGTAGTTGAAGTGGGGGATCATTAAAATTTTTACATACATGTTGTAAACATTTGTTGTACTTAAAATATACACCATATATCATGGATGCTAAAATGCACATTTTTTTCATTAACTCTTCTAAAATTGGAATTGTTTTATAATCATTGTCTGCCTGGCAACATTCAAGATGTAGTTTTCATTGCCAGCATGAGCATATTAATTTGCTTTTCCTGGTAGTATGGCTGGGTAACTATAGATCCTTAGTGTTTTAAGCCACAGACTTAAAGACTCTAAAGAAGTAACTGTTGTGGACGAACATTCCTTTGACATCTTCTAGTAAGATCAAGAAAGTGACAGCATCAAAACTTGCTAAATGAATATCACAGGGTGGGGAGAATTTTTGCAAAGAGTTGTGGAGAACTCTTTGAAGAAATGTTGCATTGCCATCACCGTGATGATATAGGAGAAGACATCAAGTTGGAAGATGTAAACTTCCGTGATTCTAGAAGGAAAACTATGTATGAGTTAGACTCTCCATATCAAGTAGTTTTAGGAATACATTGACCAATTTAATGGATGCACAGGGTTGATAAACAATTATCAATGCCTCCTATATCTAAAATTTTTTTCAAGAAGTATAAAATGAAAATTCTAAGTGATATAAAAGCTTTCATTATAGTTTTGGTTGTATTTTTTTTCTTTCTTGGTGGTATGCCTAGAATAGTTACATCTTAAAATCAATGGTACCTCAGATTTGATGAAGCACAATAAGCATACATTTATTCTCTGATCTTTGATGCATGAGTAATTTTCTTTGAACATCAGTTGGTGTGCTTTTTGTCTTTTGTGCATCTTCTGTAATTTGTAGTTGCAATTTCTATAAACTGAAGTAAAAACTGAAAGATGGTAAAGAAAAGCAGATTTCAGCATTATTTAGGATGTAAGCTTGGCAGGCTCATCTATTCAGTGGATTTATGGGGTGAAAGAGAGAAGGAAATATGGCAATTTCTAGGTGTCTGGTCATAAAGGTTGACAAATTATGACCCTAGGGACAAATCTGGGCTACCACCTGTTTTTGTAAATAAAGTTTTATCGGAATAGTGTCACACCTATTTGTTTATGCATTGTCTATGGCTACTCCCCATTAGAACAGCAGAATTGTGCAATCGTGACAAAGATTTTGTGACCCAAAGACCCAGCATATTTATTATCTGGCTCTTTATAGAAAGAATTTGCCAGCCCTTAAACTAAAGGGAATGGTGGTGTCCTTGAATTAGTAAAGAACAGATTTATAGGGAAAACTGATGGATTTGTTATATTGGGCTTTTTCTTATGGATGGATTTACAGATGAGTGAGCACTGTATTTGTTTAATGAGACATCTTGAATTCAGTAAAACAAAGCACTGAACTAAAGGCAAAGATATTTTTAATAGTCTGCAAGGAGAGGGTTAACACAGGAACATATACTCCTGACAGGGGTGAACTGGAAGCAGGGGAGAGAGAAAAAACCCAACAGCCCAGCCGGAGGGTTTTATTCTCCGCTCTCTTTGAGGCATAACATGTACTGCTAGCACGGGGAGCATTTCCGCCTGGAGGACCCCAGACAGAAGTGATGTGGAAACTGGAAATGTGGTCTTATTCCAGCAGCTATTTGGGGTGGGTCTGTGTCAATGGTGTGCTTAACAGAACTCTCCAATTAAACAGTATTTTGACGTGTGTGATCCAATCAACACCCAGAAAATTAAATCTGAAGCTTAGTTTCATATATACTCTATCCTCTGAAGCTATTTTTTAGTTGGTTTTACTGGGAACCTGAAAGAAAGTAAAGCTAAAAAAACAACGTGAGAAAGCAATTTGTAAGAAGCAAGATGATCAGTTTAAAGGGCTCATTTGCTTTCAGGTCCCTCAGAGTTCGGGTGTAGGAGTGGATTTTATGCATAACAAAAGGTCAGTCATGTCTGGGCTCCAGAAGGATTAGAAAGTTGTCTGATGACATCAGCCTCTCTGCTTCCTGCTGACCACTGCCTTATTATTATAGAAAACGAGAAGGTCTGGAGGAAGAGCAGGAAGATGGGGTGGGGGTGAGTTGGGGGGAGATGCAGGGTGAGGTCAGGGTGGGGTGGGAGTTAGAAACACCAAGTTTTAATCTCACTTTAGAAATCGCATGGAATGTCCGGGGAGGAAAGGCCAGTTGGAAAACTAAATAAACTGGCCATTGAAGTTCATTAGACAACTTGAGTGAGTTCTGACCAGACATAGAATTACCTGCATTGTGAACAATCAAAGAATGCCAGGAAAAAAGAAAACACAGATGAAATAAAGAGATCCACATTAGCCCTCTTCTGGAGAGATGGTGCTAGGATATTAATAAGCTGCTCGAGCTTCTGATTTTTGTGAGTGCCTCCTCAATATCAATCCATTCACGGTGGCTGAAGGACTGAGCAATCCAATTCGCCCCAGATAAGAGGCTCCACACATCTCGGGGCTCTCTGCTGCGGATGGGCCCTGCCCAAGGGAGGGTCTGGACATTTCCATTGCTTGAGCTCTTTGCAGTTTTTGGAAAAAAAAGGAGAGGTGCTAGGGGTGAGCGAGTGTCATGACTGCTGGGCCTCTGGGAAGTACAATGAGGGTTCTACATGGCTTTGGACTGTGTCAACATGACATTTATTTCCTCGAGGTTGGCTCTCAAGGACAGTTCCAAATATTTGAAATGGGAAGGAGATAGAAAGAAAATGAAGCACTTACGCCAGCCATTTTGTTAGATTAACGGGTGGCTGAGATTGCCTCTTCAAGGTGACCTTTAAACACAGCTCTATGAAAATGTGGAGAAATTCCAGGGCGCCTGGCAGCCCCCTTTCCTGTAGATGTGTGGCGTGTTGGCGGGCAATTACTGAGCATGGGAAAAGGGATTGAATTATTAATATATGAATTATTAATTATTATAATTGCATTTGTCATTTATGGAGCACCAGCCATGCACTAGAAGCTGAGCAGACCTTAAGAGTCCCTGCCCAGTGGGGGGTGACTGAGGTAATTACATTCAAAATAGCTGCAATCACAGGCTAACAATATAACTTGTGGCATGTACTCAGTGCGTGGTGTAACTCCTGTGTTTCACTCTCTAGCTCCACATACCCTCATCTAATTTTTCATATTTGTTTATGTAAAGATGGGGGATGAGCTATTTGTCGGAAGGAAGATGCAGCATCATGTTATTTTAATTAGTACTTATTACATATTCCTATTGGCAGTAAGAAGCCAGAGGAGGAAATGCTTCCATGACAAAACACAGGCAATCCTTTTTTGTTTTTTCTTGGCCAGCCATCTCCTGATTGCAGATTGATGGTCATAAGGGGGACCAATATTGCCCTGTTGGGGCCATTCCTAAGTCTCAGGCATCGTATTTGCAAGGTATGGGCAGCACCTCCTTCTTGTTACTATTTAATACTTAATATGTAGAGTACTAGAAGGGTAAGCCTGTAAATGATTTTGGAAATCATCTTATCTAAACTTCTCATTTTGCAGATTTGGAAACTGAAGCTCAAGATGTCACATAATCTGCCTAAGATTATATGTTTAAGGCAGAGCTGGAACTACAGTGAGGGTGTGTCCATTGCTGGGTCAGGGATCCCACTGCTAGTCCTTGTTTGACTTTCTTTGGAGAAGAAACTATTATAGAATTAACCTCTTTTCTGCTTTCACTCTGTTCACCAAGCAAAAGTCTCTATTGCTAACATCATTCATCACATACAATGATTCTGCACCAGCGGGAGAACACACCATGCCCTTCCTCCAGCTGCCACACTTCCATATTCTGGAGTGGGTCGGGGGAAGGCATGTGAAGATTTGAAAATCTCTGTCCCAACTCCGTTAAATCTTTCCACCCAGGCTTTCCACCCCTTGTGTGGGGAAAATGGTCAGAGGCCCTGGTTGTCAGGGCCCAATAGTGTGACTATACCTGTGGCAGGCTTCCCAAAGGCTTTGGGAAGCGCATGGATGCCAGCCACATTTTGGTCAGAATCTCGGTCAATCATTTGGGACCCCCCATTGCATAACGTTGCACATTTGATATCTCACAGGATGCACGTGCCTTCTTGTCCTGATGGGGACAGATGTGGGTGCACTTTACCCCCTCCCTAGGCTGTCCTTGGACTGGCCTGGAAGAAGGGACTACAAAATGATGATAGGCTCCTGAGGGATGTCCATTTCTGAAATTTTGAGCAATGTAGACATTATGTTTTTATGTTTTCTTTCTTTCTTTCTTTCTTTTTAAAGAAAAGTAGGTTTATTCAAAATCTGGCATTCTGGGACTTACATGTTATCTGTTAGTCTAATAAGCTGGGAAAGGTGGACAGTCTCCTGGGCAAACATTGATTTATTTCCTCTTCCTGAAGGACAGTCATGGGGTATTTCAATAAGCCATACATAGCCTCCAGTGAATGAGTTACTTATTTACAATGAAAATTATAATGTGACAATATTACTGATAGCAGGGCTTTGTCATTAATTGCTGGGAACATTCTCCATGCGTTTCCAGACTCTTCATGTTCCAGGTAAAGACTAGTCATGGAATTTCTGCATCAAACTGCTCTATAACCTGGAAGTGTTTATGTTGGAGTTTGAGATCCAAATTTAAGCCCCCAATTTCTTTGTACTTGAGTGCTATTTTTTTCCCAACTAGACTTTAAAACCTTTGCTTGCCCAAACACCAGGCTCAGGCCTGCCATTTTGAATGTGCATCTTTACGTGCATTGTGACTCACCTTCAAAGGCAGCTCAGACCCACCTTTCACAGTTGTATAAATGACCACATTCCCATCTATTTTTGTGAATGCTTTGGCATTCAGATCGCATATACATTTATTGAATTTCCTCATATTCTGGCTTTTCCACTGGGGATTAAGAGGCTAATTCAGAGCCATGTGATTACAGGCAGAAGTGTTAGGAAAGCAACAGGGATACCATTCTATGAAGTCCGCTGGGCCCAAACAAGGAATCCATATGTTTCCATTTCCCTAATAGGCAGAGAAACCGCCCCCCACCCCCGCCACCAAAAAAACCAAAGAGGCCTAGAGACACACACCTGCATAAGCAGCTGAGCAGAAGTAACCTATAAACACATGAAAAGCAGTTCTTAAACAATTCCATCTGCATTTTATTGAAAGAAACCTTTGAAAAGGAGAGAGAGAAGGTACAATTTATAAGAACCGTGGTATAAATCCTGCCACAGTGCCAATTGCTAAAAGCATCGGGGCCTGGGAAGGAGGGAGAAATCCATGCATTCACAGCCCCCAGGAAAATAGGCATCCAGTCCAGCCGCACCTCACGAGCCCCGAGGGACTCACACCTCTGACTGCCTGATGGCAGGAATCACCTTGGACTGATTGCTTCTGTAGAGGAGGTTCCTTTACAGCATATATACTTCCTCATCGCAGACCTCGGCTGGATTCCATTCTGCAGGGTCTCTTTATGCCACTTTTACATGAGAGGTGCATGAGAAGGGGATGTTTTGTTTGTTGGTTTCTCTGGAACATCTCAAGACTGATTTACTCTTAAGCTGGGTGCATGGTGCAGTTCCATGATTCTCACATCAAGTGAATCCTGAATCAAGTGGCCTCCTCCTTTCTACAAAGGCCCCTGATGTTTCCTCCCCTTATTGTTATTACCCTAAAAAAAAAAAAGTCGTGGGCACATTGTGTATTTCTTTTCCCCCCTCTCCTCTCCTTTTTTACCCCCATGGGAAAATAATTTTGTCCGTCATTCAGCGTGGCTGGAATTAATGGTGTGCTCGGGGAAGCGGAATCCCTAGGTTTATGTTTTTCTCCCTGTATCTCGTTGTCGAGAGCTTCCTGGGCCATCGGGGTTCCCTCTGAGGGCTGTCCCTCCCTCTGCTCGGCCTTCTAGGGGTTTTGATAACTCTTGCAGTCGCCGTTCTGCTTGTCGTCATGCTCATTCAGGGTGGACGCGCTCAGGCCACCGAAGGCGTCTTTCAAAAACCTTTCAGGTCATCTGAACTGGCCAACTTGGACTGGCGATTTCAGAGAAACGGGCTGAGAACGCTCCGGGGTCTCTGCGGCAGAAACGTGGCCGGGCGAGCTGGAGCCCGTGTGTCTCTGCCCACGCCGTGCACGAGGTGGCGCCGCAGGCCCGCGCACCGAGGGGAGGACGCGGCGGGCAGCCTTCGTCCCGCAGCGGCGCGGGGAGCGCCCGGCGCCCGAGCCCCGGCCGGCGCACGCAGCTCCGCTCTCGTGTCTGGTGCCCCGCGGGCCCGCTGTCTCGCACTCTCGGCCGTGAGGACCAGTCCGGGACCCTGCAGAGCTGCGGCGGGCAGGGCTGGAGCTGGCATGAAGCACACCCGAAGACCCCTTCTGCAGTCCATCAACCTATTAGTGGGAGCACCTCCTGCACCTCTCATGACTTCGCCGACCCTAAGGAGTCGTTCCAGTTTTTTATGCATGCATGTATGCATGAATGAATGAATGAAACGTGAATGAACCCAAGCGCCTGCTCTGTGGACGGCAGTGGCGGGGGATGAGGCATGAGCTGGGCTGGACACTTGAAGACTTGGATTTGAGCCCATTGCCTGGACTAAGACCCTTGGACAGGTTGCTTAACCTGCCCAGACTCTCTGAGCCTCAGTTTTCTTCTCTGTAGAATGGGAGTGAGACTGCCGCTGTGAAGAGCAAGTCAGACTCTCGTCGTCCTTGAGGGCCCCCTCTCCTTTATTTTCACGGCAACACCTTCTCCTGATACTTCTTTCTTTTTTATTTTCTTAAAAATAATTTTTTTTAGATTGAAAATATACTTGACATATAACTCTCCTGATTCCTCTTCATTTTCTTGGGTTTTTAAAAAAAGCCTCCTTTGTAGATTTTTTTCTTAAATATTGATTGGTGTCCCCTGAGTTCTATCCATACCCATTTATTCCTTTGTTGTGGTTGTTTTAGATAATCTTGGGTGCTGGCCCTGCTGGTTCCCAGATCCACATCGCCATTCCCAGTCCCTGTCCGGGGCTCTGGAGCCAGAGGTCAGCCAGAGGTCAGCCGCAGGTTTCCCCATAGACATCCTGAGAGTATGCATGCCCCAACTGGACTTGGTGACCACTTCCTTCTCTGAGCCGCCCGCCCACTCCTGATTTCCTACCTCACAGCACCATTTTCTACCAGGCTTCTAAGGCAGGCCCTGGGCGTCAGCCTTGCCCCCTCCCCCCCCCCACCCTCCCCCCACCGTCCTTCACTCCCAGGCCGGGGTCCTCAGCGCTGTCGACTTTCCTGTCTCCATCCGCATCCCTTCTCCACCTCCCCCCAGGGCCAGGCCGTGACTCCCCTCTCTCCTACGGGCTTTCCCCACGACACTTCCACCCCTCCCCAACTGCAGCCAGAAAGCCCCTTCTCAAGCGTGGGTGCAATGACGTCATTCCTCTGCTGCAAATCTTGCTGAGATTTTTATGAGCTCAGCTCCCCTCTCTGTCTGGAATCATGACTGGGCCCTGAGTCATCGCCACCAAGAAGCTTCCTCAGCTGGCCTCTCTCCCTGTCTGGATGTGGAGAGGGGCACCTCTGTCTCTGTGGCTGTCACACTGTAGCCTAATTTTTCTTCCCCCTAGCATGGGAGCCCCACTGGTTTTCATTCCTGTGGCCCGGCCCAGCGCCTGGCACATTCCAGGCGCTTGGGGTTTGTCAGCTGAAGGGACAATGAGTGAGTGATGGGGAGGGACCCTGCCAACCGTGAAACGCACTAGAAATGGAAGCGTCCTGCTGTTAGGTGCAGGGGAGAGAAAGATGAACTAGACATGGACCTGTCCCCAAGGGAAACACACCTTGAAAACCGTCCCAGAGGGCCATGCCCCACTGATGCGGCTCTCGCTCGGGTTTTCAGATCCCATTGAAGAGTGCTTCCCTGTTTATCTCCGCACCAGGCTGTGTCATGCCTGGAAGCCAGTGAGGGTTCCTTCTGTTTCTCGTGGATCAGCCTCAGGTCTCATGAGTGCCTTCACTTACTTTAAATGGCCCAGATTGCCTGGCTCAAGGACACCCGACGTGGTTAGCAGGTGACTTTTGCAGCAGAAGAGAGCACAGAAAGAGGAACGAAAGATCATTAACTCCTTGGAGACTTCAAACCTGGGGACAAGTGGGAAATGTGGGGAGACCTGGTACCTTTTCTATTCAGACGTGGACTCAGGACACAGGTTCTGGGGAGCCTGTGTAATAGGAGCTACATTGTGGCCACAAGCCCATTCTACTCCTGGATGCTTGGCTATGTGGGGGCTGGTTTGTTCTTGCTAAAGGGGTGTGATGCCAGGTCATTGTGCTGAAGGGTTGGTGGTCTGACCTTCACACAGAGCATTTGTGGAACAACTGACTGGGACCTCCGGGCTGTGGTTGGCATCTTCTGGCTGTGGAGACCCCCTTGCTCCCCTCTTTAGATGCTTGTGGTCTCAATCACATTCCATTAGAACTGTTTGGAGTTGATTTTCTGACAATGTCTCCCAAGGGGCATGGCATCATCTATAGTTCAAGACTTCTTTATGCTCAGGTTGTTTTAATCACAGCCAGGGGTCCCCTTATTTGCCAGGATCAATATCTTGAGAGGATGTAATTCATCAGCTCAGGCAGCCTGCCGAGGGGAGGGCTCTGAGCATCATGGGGGCCCAAGTGGACTTGGCGGTGCCAGGCAAGGCCAACCGGGCTGGTGAGAAGCCAGGGATGCTTATAATGATGCCCGGTCCTCAGGGCCCATGGGCGTTCACACTCCTTCCCTCTGTACCTGCTGGGTGTGACATGCTCCTGAGTCAGAGATAGGAGGCCTAGAGAGCTCAGGACTCAAAGATCATCTGGTCTCCCCTCCCACCAGGCGGTGTCTTCCCCAGAGTGTGTCTCAGCTCTGTCCCTTACATGAGTCTCATGCTACTGAGTTTGGGCCACTTTCTTGAGGGAACAATGCCACACACATACACAGCTGGTGGTTTCAGAAAATCTGCAGCATCACATGACAGATGCTGTGCAGGGCAAGAGCATTCCCTTGCTGGGCATTTTGTTTTTCAAAACCAAAACCAAAAAGCAAAACAAAACAAAACCCCCAAACACCCTAACTACCCCTTTCTCTCCTTTTAGTTTTTCTTTGTTCTAAAATTAAATAAATTGAATTGCCTCAAACAATTGCTGGCTCGTTCCTAAATATTATAGCCTTTTCAAGTCTCTTGCCTGAATTTTCCTCTAAACTCAGGGTCTTCTGCAATATTCAGTCCCTTTTTAAAAGTGCTTCCCTTAATATTTTACATGCACTGTTACTGTGACTCTAGAAAGAACAAGTCTATTGCGGGGCGGGGATGTTACTTCTCTCTTTACCCCAGTCAACCTAATTGTACAGTTAATTGCAATTAGAGTCACCTGGGTTGGAATCTGAGAACTTTTCCTCTTTAATGGCTGTGTGACCTTGAGGCATGGCTCAACTTCTCTGAGAGCCAAGTTCTTCATCTGCAATGTGGTATTGATGTTATTTCATTGGGTGGTTGTATGAAATGTGACACTGCATGTAACATGCTTAGCAGAGAGCTTGCATCGCAGGGACACCTCTATTTTATATTTACTTGATATAAAAGTGGTAACAGTCATCAGACCCACAGAGGTATCTACTTACTGCTTCTGTTATTCAAGGGGAGAGAGCCTCGGAAGTGAGATTCAGGGGCCCCCGCTCTTACTTCCTTCACTGTCTTGGCAAGTTACGTCACCTCCCTCGGTCTCATTCCCTCACCTAGAAAGTGGCAACGGTAAGGATTAAATGAGGTCATGTCGGTAGGAACAGGTAATTCTGTGCTTGGTACTGAGTGAGCATTCCATTTCAAAGACTGAGCAAAAGCTCTGGCACTAACTGCTTGGTCCTTCTCTCAGCCCCATCCACCTCCTCTTTTTCTCCCAGGTGGAGCTGAATCACTTGGCCCGCGCTGTCTGTCAGTCATCAGCAGCCTCCTGGGGGCGGTCGCTGTTTCCAGTTTACTGATGAGAACAACACCCTTGGCCTGTCTGCGATAATGTCCCAGTGGGTATCGTCACCACGTGTCATGCTCCCAGTGCCCTGATCACTGGAGGTTGGCAAAAGAGCCTTGAGAGTTTTAAGCACGTTGAAGGCACGTGGGGAAGAAGGTCTCAAGGAAGTGCCTCCCTTTGAGATGGCAGATGCTTGCCTTAAGGAAACTGGTGCCTCTGGCACACCAGAATCCTGGTGGAATGTGAGCCATTGACTTGGAGGTGCAGAGGAAATGGACCCAGCTAGACAGACTCAGACGTCAGGAAGGAGAGTCTCTATTCTGTACCCCACCTCTGCCACCTCTCAAATTTGGCTGAGGCAAGATCAGGACTCATTCACATGGAGATGCCAGCAACCTACAATGTTTAATGCATAAACCTTTCCATAGGAATTTTCATTTTAACATTGGAAGGAAGCCTCAAGTTATAGGAATATCTCCCTAATAAGTGAACTTCAGACACTCTTCAGTGAAGGAAGTATTATTTCAGCCAATTAGACAACCCTAAAATCACATTAGCAATTCCAAAGGCTGGCCTTGTAGACATACAATGCATTTGATTATTAAAACTCCAACAAAATGCATGACAACAGTAAGTATTACTATTTCATGAATTCAAGACAGGCTTTCTGGGGAAAGTCAACTGAAGAGAGATAAATTAGAAATAGAAGTGACTCAATGCTGGGAGTGCAAAGAGTCACTGTGCAGATGGTGACAATCAGTGACAGGTCTCCAGCCGCCATTTCAGACATGTGTGTCCTCCACTGAGCTGAGGACCACAGCTCCAGGGGTGATCTTCCTAAATACACAGTTCAGTTGGGTGCTCCATGGATTCCAGGAGAGAAGTCATAGAATCAGGAGTAGCAAAGGGACTCAGAAACAGCTGAGCTGATGAAATTGCTGGAATTGGATGGTAGAATGAAAAGGCAAACAAACATGATAAATTGAATTTCTGTTAAAGACCAGTTGGAAATGAAGGGGAGACGTCAGGAGCACTGGGATATGATCCTCAAGTAGGGTAATGGAGGATAGCCAGTATCCTTGGGTGCAGGAGCAAATACCGCTGAGGAGGGAGCAAAGTGAAGGGAGGGACATTGCAGACACACTGTGGTTGGCAGGATAATGTTATTCAAGAATCTGTGACTATATTAGGTTACATGGGAATGGGGAATTCAGGTTGCTAATCAGCTGACCTTACACTAGGGAGAGAATTCTTGGTTATCCAGATGGGTCCAAGGTAATCCCAAAGGCCCGTTAAGTTGGAAGTGGGAGGCTGAAGGTCAGGGTAGAAGAGACTGGAAGATGCTAAGTGCTGGCGTTGAAGATGGAGGACGCGGCCATAAAGCCAAGGAATGCAGGCAGCTTCTAGAAACTGGAAAAGGCAAGGCAATGGATTCTCTTCTAGAGCCCCGAGAAAGTAATGCAGCCCTGCTTAATCTTAATTTCAGCCCCGTGAGACCCACTTCAGTCTTCTGAACTCCAGAACTGTAAGAATACATTTGTGGTGATTTGTTACAATGGTGAAAGGAAACTAATGCACCCATGTTCAGGAGCGTGCCATTTGGCTCAGGGCCGTGGCTGAGAATGTTGACATCAGTGGTTTATATACACACTCACTGTAAAGTCTGAACTGTTTCACTGAAAACTGGGGTGGGTACTCAGACGTTGTAAGTTTTAATGAAATACCTAACACTAAAGCAACTCCATAGGTCATATTTCTTTGCCAATTTAGAAGGCATTGGCAATCCTAGATGTCCCTGGGTCCCCATTAAGAACCCTGATAGCCAGTGGGCAAGCCTGCCAGCTCACAGATCCTCGGAAAGGATGCCAGGTGAACCCACATGCATGCCACAGATGTAAACTTCCGTGCAGGAGATATAAACACAGAGAGAAAGTGGACATTGGGCCCGTTTCCTCTGAGAAAGCAAGACCATCGTCCTCTGGGTCTCCTAGACTATGCTACCAGGTGGCAGATATGCTTGTTGAGCTGTTTATCCAACTATCAAGGAGATCACTATTTCTAAATACAGACCTCAAGGAGGTCCTTGCTCTGTATCTCTCTTGATTCATGGAGGAGAAAAAGAGGCATTAATTGGAGCTGGGACTGAGCTCACCCCCAATCCCTACCCCATGCTGTTGCTTTTCCACGGGGCCATAAAAGCCACTGTAAAGTCAGCAGCAGCCTGCAGCACACACTAGGCTTTGTTTTTTAAATACACATTTCCTCCTGCATTTGTGCATTAGTTGGACAACCTATTAATTAGTCCTCAGGTCTGATAAACCTTTTTGACTTACAGTCTTGACTCTCCATTAGCATTCCCACAATAGTAGTCACTCATTTTTGCCTATTATGTTTTATTGTGGAAGAAAAAGTATAGTACCCCTCCCCATTTCTTTCTGAAGGAAAGGAAAAGAAAAAGCACAAATTATCAAAAGTGTAGCTCTGGGTGTCAGCTGTGGGCCATGTCTTGGAAAACTTGATTAGGTCCAGGGGATGAGTGACTTTCTCTCACGAAGTGACTGTAAAAACTTCTTTTCTTCTGCTAGAGCTTCCCTCTGGGGACTTATTGGCAGAGAGAATGGAGTTTCTCAGCAATAATACATTTTGAAGTTATTATGCGACTGGAGGAGAAATACTGGGATTTGAGAGAATGTTTTCATGACAGGCCAAAGTGCTAAAAAATAACTAAACTGGTGCAATCTCCAGACACAATCAACATTTCAAAGTTTGCTGAAATTTGGTTGACTGCAAAACGACTTGCTTACTTAGGTTGTATCCCAAGATAAAGGTAATAAATGATGCACTTTCACACCCAAGGGACAGAGGTGGCAGAGACAAAACCTTCTCTCGAAGAGAATTCTGGTTCCCTACAGTTTATATAAAGTGTTGCCATGTTTATTTCTCATGGGCATCAGCTCAGTGCCTCCTTATTTTTAAGGATGTGATTAATGATCAAAATCAGTGACTCATAATGTTAAGAGGTTAGAATGTGAGGTTGTTGGGTGTTCCTTTGAACAGAGAGAAGGAAGCTGGAAGAGTGAAAGGATCCTCTGTGAATGCTCAGCAGATCAGACTTACTAAGGATGGCATAAAGCCTTTGGTCTAGAAAATGAGAGTGCAGGTCCATCCCCAGGCTGGAAAGCAATACATCCAATTGATTTCTAAACCTGAAGTCTAGAGGGCGCTGTGTGTCAGAGCCATCCTGTTAAAGCAGGGGTCCCCAATCCCCTGCCATGGACCTATAGTGGTCCATGGCCTGTTAGGAGCCAGGCCGCAATTGCAGGAGGGGAGTGGTAGGTGGGCAAGTGAGCAAAGCTTCGTCCTGTATTTATAGCTGCTCCCCATTGCTCACATTACTGCCTGAGCTCTGCCTCCTGTCAGATCAGCAGCAGCATTAAGACTCTCATAGGAGCGCCAACCCTATTGTGAACCACACATGCAAGGGTTCAAGGTTGTGTGCTCCTTATGAGAATCTAATGCCTGAGAATCTGAGATGGAGCTGAAGCGGTGATGCTAGTGCTGAGGAGTGGCTGCAAATGCAGATTAACAGCAGAGTGGTTTGACTGCATAGAGACCATAATAAATCAATTACTTGCAGACTCATCAAAACCCTATCAGTGAGTGGCAAGTGACAAGCTGCATTTGGCAGCAGTCTATAGTGGCAAGTGAGTTGTATAATTATTTCATTATATATTACAATGTAATAGTAATAATAATGATAGAAATAAAGTACACAATAAATGTAACATGCTTCATTCATCCCAAAATCAATACCACCCCCATGCCTGGTTCATGGAAAAATTGTCTTCCACAAAACCAGTCCTTGGTGCCCAAAAAGTTGGGGGACCACTGTGTTAAAGTACATCTGAAAGAAAGCTCTCAGAAAGGACTTTGCTACCTGGCTGTGAAGGTGGGTCATTGAGTCATTTGACCTTTTCTGAGGTCAAGATATAAGATTGGTTAGTTTTATTAAACAGTTCATTAGCTATGGTTGAGGACTTAATTAGTGTTGATCAAGTCATGGTGGTGCTCAACAAGAGAAGATTGAATCACTTGAGGAGTGTTCTTATTCGGACTTTCGTTGGCATCAGGCAATCAAACCCTTTGTGGCCTTACGGTCTTTATTCATTTGGGCCCTTGTCCATTCTGTCATGTGTGCCTGTACACATTCATTCAACAAATACTTTATTTTCCACTGCAAACCTTTGGTCACTGTGCCACTCAATTACTGAGTAGTCTAAACCCTTCAGAGAGTGGGATTGCTGGTGAATTAGGTACATGGAATTATTTGGCTAGTCTCCATTATGTAGGTGCAATGCTTCAGATGGGATTTCAATTAGCACTGTTGTCAGTGACATAATGCACTGAACCTTATCCCGAACACTTCAAGGAACAAAAAAGTTATTGTGACCTAATGAATGGGAACAAGATGTTTCCCTCACCACCAGGGGACATGATTAAATGGTCATCATCATTAATAGGGCATGCAAGGAGCAGGGAATGAGTGCCTTCCCTGCTGAGGGGTTAAAATACATTTCTTCCCTTCAGCTCAGTCTCTTAATTTTTCATTGCACCTGTTACCTGATTACGTGTTAGTCTTTTTACTTATTTTTTTGTTAGTTAAGGGAGTGGCATGAGAATGTAGGTGTATATATATAGTGGTGCATTCTTGAGGAATAGATAATATTGAAATCTAACATTTGTGGAGTTTGTGCTAGGTACCAGAGGCTGTGTGAAGTGATAAGCTGTCTTTCAACCGGGATATGCATGCCTCCGGGACTACGTGGAGACTGTACAGGGGCATGACTAGCTCTAAGGAAACAGATTTCCTGAATCTCAACTTCTGTATGTGCTCTGTGATAACTGACAGTCCGTCGAGTGTCAGTCTGTGTCTTGCCAGGTTTTTCTTGACTTTTCTTTCCTAGCCACCCATTTTACACATTACAAAAGAAAAGAATTTATTTCTCTCACTAACCTTGGATTTTATTGTAGTGTATTTCCTTGGGGGAGAGAATACCCGCAGGACACCCTTGAAAGGAACAGTTTAATAATGCATTGCTGTTGGGGTAGGATCCCATGAGACCAATGCAAAAAGAGCCTCCTTAAGAAATATTGAAGGAACATTTGCACACTCATGCACATTGCAGCATAATTCACAATTTCCAAGAGGTGGAAGCAACTCAAATGTTCATCAAGGAATGGATGAATAGAGAAAATATGGTATATGCATACAATGGAGTATTATTCAGCCTTAAAAAAGAAGGAAATCCTGTCAAGTGCTACAAGATGGATGAACCTTGAGGACATTATACTAAGTAAAATAAGCCAGCCATAAAGAAAGAAATACTATATGATTCTACTTATATGAGGTTTCTAAAGTAACCAAACTTACAGAAACAGAAAGTAGAATTATGGTTGCCACAGGCTGGGGAGCGGGGAGGGAAATGAGTTGCTCTTCAATGAGTATAGAATTCCAGTTCTCTAAGATGAAAAATTTCTAGAGATCTGTCATATAACAATGGGAATGTAGTTAACACTTCTGAACAGTTCACAAAAAAATGGTCCAAATGGTAAATTTTGTGTAATGTGGTATTTTTTTTTTACCACAATTAAAAAAACATGAAAGAAATAACATCTTATTTCATCCAGGTGACAAAGTCATAACAACACTCTCATCTGTCCATCCATCCGTGCAGCCGTGCAGGCATGCATCCATCCATCCGTTTTAGAAGTATAATCCAGAAAAAATAAAATTGTCATGGGCATTTGTATTCACACATTTGTTTGAGTTACCAAGGTAAAATTAGACTTCTGACTCTAAGCAAGTTTGACTTTGTAGTTGGTTTGACACTAAGGTTTGGCTTTTCCAAACAGGTTATATGGGAGGCAATTTCTATAAATTGGACCTAAGTCCTCAGCTCCAAGATTATTATAAAAATATATTTAAAACAGCCATCTAATATACTGGAAAAAACATCCTTTACAACTATTTAAACACTATAACAAGATTTTGAGGTATTAATTTAATGATATTTAAGAGGAAAATAAAATATGAGACCATGACTTGGAGGGGAATATATTGGTCATTCTAGTGATCTGCCTCTAGTTAGTAACTAGCTGAGAGGTGAGGGAAACTTCTTTAAACCTATAGACCTAGTATTTCTTACACACAAACAACATTCCCAAGCACAGTAACACTGATTTAAAGTTCGTTTCCATTGCTTTGATCAACAGAAAATTCTTCCTAGGTTGTGCCTACTGACAATGGAGAATGCATATGACAATTCCTGTCCCTTCTCCCAGTCTGCAGTTATCCTGTTTCGTGGGGGAAACCCAGTAAGCTGCTTGGCCCATGGGCTTGTTCTTTTGGCCATGAAGTGTGAAGATGGACCTCAAGGAGCCTCTGGCCATCTGGTTTGCCTATGGTTAGGCTTATTTGTTTAGTAACATTTGGTCCTGGTTAAAGGACAGTGGCTACTCTTATTGTATCTAGGGGCTTATTACTTTGATCTGACCCTGCCTGGTTGCTCACTAGCATGGTCTTCATTTGGAAGACAGGTTACTAGTTGCAGAGCAAAAAATCAGAGACAGGAAATCAGAGGCTAAACCTGAAAGACAGAATCTGAACCTGGAGGAGGATTCCCAGAACATCCCATCACTAGGAGGCTGTGTGGACAAGGTTGTCATAAACCCTGGGTCTCTGGAGTCAAACTTCCTAGGCTTGAATCCCAGCTCCTCTGCTTTTTACCTGTGTATCCCTGAGCAAGTGAGTTAGACATATTTGATTCTGCCTTCACTGTGTGGAAGTAAGTGTAAATATTTATCCATGAGGCTAGACTCTCTGGGATTGCCAGAATTTTGAAGATGTAGGCAGAGAATTTTCTCTACAGTGATGCAGGCAAGTGAGTTTATTTATTTGTTTGTTTATTTATTTTGTTTGTTCAAATCTGTCCTGAGAGCACCTGTATATTTTTTTTATTACCCATTCTCCCACCCCAGGAGTTATTTCTTGAATAGTGATCCATCAATGCAAATGCTACGAACCCATCCACCATCTTGTTCCTTATTTATGTCAAGGGAAGGAGGAAACGATGGGGAGACAGAGACTCTGGATGCAGAGAGAGAAAAGGTGTAGAGAGTGTTCTGAGATAGCCACACTGAGTGCACAGCCATTAGTGGATAGAAGACACCAGGTACTCAGAGCAAAAATGAAGGAAACTTTCTAGAAGCATGAATTGAACATGGAAACAGGGCATGTCCACAGGCCCAAAGTTGTTTTTCTCTTTTTTCTCTTTCTGGAAGGTATTTCTTCAGGCCAGTCCATCAGGGAAGCCTTGAAGCCAGGCTTTCACCTTCCTGCTGGAGCCCCCTGCCCTTGGCTGGGTAGGTTGTGTTGCCTGGAGAGAGGTCCGGCTGAGGAGGGAAGTGGGAGCTGATTGCCACGCTGTGTGCCACGCTGTGTGCCACGCTGTGTGCCATGCTGTGTGCCATGCTGTGTTCCCTGCTGCAGGCTGAGTCTGCCAGAGGAAGGGGCCCCTCCTCCTACCCGACAAAAGTGCCCCCTGCTCTCCCACCCTACCACCCTGCACCATGTCCTGAGCACCTGCCCACCTTTGGGGGAAGCGTCTACAGTTTGGGAGGCCAGTGGGGACTCTGCACCTGACTTACATTTCTGTTGCCCTTAGTCCATCTCGTGGCCTTGAATCCTCTCGGTTTCTCCTTTGCTGAAGAATTTGAAAATATTATGCATGCTAATGAGCAAGGGACTTGACTTGTGATGTCTCCTAAGAGTGTGTATTTTATGAGAGTGCCTGGGAGCAGGCCATTCTCAACACACAGAAGTAAATTGGTTTTGGGCGATCATCAGGCACCAGGGGGACAATACATTTATTTATGTTTTTTGTTTGTTTTTTGGAGGGGCAGATCTTCCTATTCTGCATTCTATTTATATGACTAGATGGTTTATAGGAAACCAGATCCCTCTGTCTTAAGAAGGGGTGTTCTTGGACTTAAGAAGGGGTGTTCTTAGTATAAATGCCCAAATTTAGGATGAGAAGAATTAGCTAACAAAAGCCAACGTAATTAGTCAGTGGCTTCTTTGTGTCTTTTGATATTTTCCTTCTGGTTCTTTCTGTCACTCTTCCATCGCTCTCCTTTCTCTTCTTCCCTGTGAATCCCTGCAGGAAGGAGTGTTGCATGCAGGGTAGGAACTGCCATCTTCCACTTTTGGCCAAATGGGAGACTCCTTTATTTCCAAGGCGTTCTCCCAGAGGTGGATGAAACCCCCTGCTTCCTCCAGTTTCAGTGCGTGAAGAAATTAATGTTCATGAATAGCATGCTGAATTTCAGGTCATATTCTTAAACTGCTGAAAACCTCACCTTGGTTCTCATGATCTGTTTGGCTAATAAAGATTTGCTCTTTGAATCAAAAGCTAAAAAGTTGGCACCTCTGAATTCGCGAATTTCAATAGAGCGGACTGTGTAAATCTCTGCCTGCTCTTTTGCTCATGCTAAAATTGAATTTTGTTATTGTGTTAACGCCAGGTCCTTACATACTGTTATTCTAAATCACATGTTGGAGAAGGGGAGAGCTGCCAAACGCTGAATGGTGTAAAATACAGCTCTCTCCTAACCGAAACCTTCTTGGGATGCATAGATAAAGGATTCGGGAGAAATACCCTGGGCTGCTTCAGGCTTGTCAGGCAAATCCGCGTTCTGTGTAACAGTTGGATGACAGCGTCCCAGGAGAGGTTTCACTGCGGCTGAGCCTCTCCCCAGAGTGACATTGGAAGAGGAGCCCGGGTTGGCTCCTGATCAAAATGGCCCATCCAGCTGGCCACCGCCGGTCTGCGCCTGCAGGGGGCTGCCTGCCTGACCCGGAGGGCCCGAGGGGGCCCGCGCGCAGGGCCAGGGCGCCTTCTCTGGCTGCGCGCGCTCTATCTGCCTGGACTGAGAGTCAGAAACACGCTAACAACCTGGCCGGCCAGTCAGTGCCAACCGGCAGAAATACAACAGAGTGGGTTGAACTACCACCAAGAAAAGAAAGCTTTGTAATTCTATCATTTTAATGGAGCTGTTTGAAAAAGAATGAACCAGAAAGGATACCCCCACAATGTGCACCCCGCTGGCTGCATGTCAGTGCAGATTCAGCCCCTGAGGCTCATAAGGGACCGAGGAGCCTGTCACTGGAGGCCGGTGAGCTCACGTTCATGGTTGTGACTGAATTCCTAACTTTCAACAGGGGTGGAAAAATCATG